>QVXC01000553.1:0-20168 GCA_003501895.1 Phaeosphaeria sp. A1 3.1a | reverse complement strand
GTGGTGGGGCGAGGGGGAAGGGCGGGTGTTTGAGTCTCGAAGCTGGACTGAGGTGTCGGCTGGGAAAACTTGAGAGCAACGGGGGTTGCTGGGCGGTAGATGCGAGGTCCGGTGTTGGAAGAGGAGGGGGCGTGCTTGGTGAAGTAGTCCTCAGATGGACCAGCAGAGGCGGAAGCAGCGTCTACTTTCTCCATTGCGGAGGCTTGGGCGTACGACTTGCGCCAGAGGCGGTCGACATTTGCTTCCTCCCAAGGTGTAGCGGTGAGCGATTCCTCGCCGATGGCCCAAGTGCCCATGTAGTCGGGGATGACGCGGACGTTAGGACCAAAGCGAGTGAAGGCGACTGTCTTGGACTTCTTTGCGGTTCCAGTGGCCCGCATAGATGACTTGAGATCGGGCATATTTGGTGTTTGTTGAGCAATGTTTGTGGTAGCGTGCATATTGCTGGATGAATACGTTGCCATGTTGGTGCTTGTGTATGTTACTGTTGATGATATTTACTCTTCTCCGGTAGTATATGAAGCTTATACACATGAAGCCCGCATGCCAAAGTGGTGTATCTCATGTGAGTTTACAACGATGCACATGATGCTGTGTCAGTGTTTGTGTGACCTTACAGTGTGATGAGTGCAGATAGATTCCGAGCAATGAAGTCGATGTACATATACTATGCTTAACTTGGGCGAGACTATAGTGAGCCCACAATGCATCAGACAGGTCTCGATGGATGGCATCAATGTATGCGTGAATGAAAGATGTGGAAGCTCTGCATTGCACCTGAGGGATTGATCCCATGTAGATGTACTATGCTCAAGCTTGGGAAGGTGATAGTAAATTCACAGTGCGTCAGAAAACAGGTGATCGGGTCTTTGATAAGATGAAGCCACTCACATAAGAGCAGTGTTAAATTTCGTGTTCATACGCTATTTTCACAAGTGGTCAATCGTAGTGAAATCACAATGTAAAAGGGCCATCATTCCGCAAATTTAGACTCGAAGATTCAATACGGGAACCTCGGTGATATATAGCACCAATGATTCACACACCAGGTACTGTCAGATCCATATTATCGATTTCAACATATCATATGCTGGAGGCAAAAATATATGCAATAGGATAGGCTTACAAATGAACACAAACAATTATATCTACACCCACTCACCTCATCCACCCCCACCCTATCTCCTTCCATTAAACCCCCTACTCCACCGCTATTTCAATTCCCCAACGGAGCTGATTCGACCCACTCGGCGACCAAAACTCCACCCAGAGCTTACGCTCCTGCTCGCGATCCACCTGCGCCATCGTCTTCACTTCCATACCCGATGAAAGCGACGAGGCGCGCGCATTGGTCTGAGAAGGAGGATCTGCTCCGAAGGTGACATGGGAAGTTGAAGAAGTAGTGGAGCTTGGAGTGCTTGAGATAGGAAAGGGGCTGGAGAAGGGGGAACTAGACACCGAATTTAGAGGCGAAACCATGTTTGCTGTGCGTATGTTTGCTGGGGTGATTGTCGTGTTTGCTGTATGTGAGTAGTTTGCGTTAATTGTTGGAATGGCGGGGAGTATCTTGTGCCACAGGAGTAAAATATAGTCTAGGGAATCAAGATCATTGTGCAGACGTAGTCGAGTCACGAGGTCGAGGGCCGGGTCTGATTCTGTACAATGTCGGGTACAAGGCTTTGCGATCAGTAAAGCGCGATAGGGAGGCTGACACTGTTGTGTTTGCTGACTAGGACTGATGTGACTCGAACTCGGGTCAATGTGTACTGTGTCAATTCTGAGGACGATTGGCGGCCGTCTTCCAAAATGATCCGGCCGATCTGCGTGACGTACCAATCAGTATCGAACAAGTGCCTCGCCATAGACTAAGCAGAAGCGTCACACGTATACTGTCAGATGATAGTGTGTACAAGGGGACTCCTCGCAACCAAAGTCTTACTGTACAATGTATTGACCGCGAGGATCGAGCACCGATGATCGAGGATCGAGCCTCGAGGATCCTGACGCTCTTTGAGTCACGTGTCGACCAAATGTCCAGCTTTGAGTCGAGTTAGAAGCAGAGTTTACCACTATTTCCAGCTCTTGTGTTTGTTGCGATGGTAAGCTAGGACGCTAGTTCGAGGCAACTACCACGGTCTCATCATGTAGCAAATGTCACGGCTCTTTGTCTTGTGTGCGAAGGATGGCAACAACAAAAAGAAAAGTGCACAGTAGCTGGCGGTGGCCAATTGCATTGTTGAGCCGCGAGTGGCTTTCAGGCCTCGCGTGCGGAAGAGCCGCAAATGCATCATTCTACCAGTGGAATAGCAGCCACGACGCCAGAACACAATGAAAATGACAGTAACAATGTCTAAACCTTCCCTGACTTTTCAAGACGCAGTCATAATGCAGCATTAGATGAAGGAGAACGCCACCACTGGCTGATTCAGGGTATATATCCGAAATTCTCTTCCACGGCGGTCGCGTGCAGAGCTGCAGAGTCGCAACAGCGGGCAGCCGTGTGCACTACGTTCGGTGCATGGTACATCGGTCGAGCGCATCCAAGAGCTCGGGCCGCTCGGCCAGTGCCTGCCGGGCTTGGGTGTATGTGAACCAATTTCGTGAGCGCTTGTGCTGCTCGGGCCAGACGGCTTCCTGCTTCTCGACAGTGGCCTCGAAGAAATGGTACGAGGCTTTTGGTGCAGTTGCGGTGAGCTGCTCGGCCTTGCGCTTCTCTGCGATGAGGCCGAGGTCGTAGTTGATCTTGCATATTATGCCAGCCTCTTCCCAGGCCTCACGTTTGGCGGCATCCTGGGCGGTGGCTTCGTCTGTCTCCCAGCCGCCCTTTGGCAGGACCCAGCCGCCGCGGCGGGTGGACTGGATGAGGAGCACGTAGTACTTGTCGGCAGAAAGCGGGACCACGCCGGCGACCAGGCGCTCTCCTTGGGAGCCGTATCCTGCATGGAGTCAGTCACGGGGTTGAAGACAGCAGAACTTTTGGCGATTGTGATGATTTTGAGAATTCGAGAATTTCAAGGGGGAACGGATGGTCTCGTGAGCACTTACGCTGGTTGACGCGACCAGTGCGCGACTGCGTGGGCATCGACTGTGTGGCGGCCATGTCGGCGCTGGAATGCTCAAAGAACGACTTGGGCAGGCGCGAGCAGGGCCACACGAGTGCACGTCGCTCTGCAGGCGGCCGGAGGGGGTCAAGGAGGGGCTGGGGCAGCGACGGACCCAGGCGGTGAATGCAAGCCGAGCAGACAGCGAGAGCGGGCTCACAGCAGCAGGCAGTGGGTGTGTGTGCAAGGGGTGCAGTGTGGTAGAGAGCAGCAGGCGGGGGGTGAGGCTCAGTCCCGCGGGGAACGGGGCTGAGGGTGCTGAGGAGACCTGCGAGAAGCAAAAGAGGTCGACATGGTGGATGGATGTTTTAGTAGGTGGTTCGGGTCAGGGACTTTTTACGTGGGAAACTAGGACCTCGCGGAGCGTCACTTCCTCCTGGCCCGCCAAGCCCGCGTGCAGCAGTGCAGGCAGGAGCGCGCGCGACCCTGTCGGCAGGTGCAGCGCCCACACAGTACAGTGCAGCGCAACGGCACAGCGACGCCAGATGCGGCCTCATTGTTGTAATGTGCAGGCGTCCCACGGCTCCAGCGCTGACTGCACTGAGCGACTCCCGGCGGGGCACGCGAGAAGGCATGCGCCCGCCGCCACCTGCAGCGCTGCTGGGCCCTGCCATCGCGAGTGACGTACGGGCATAAAGAGGCCCTATTGCCCACTAGAAAACGTGCAATCGACCCCGTGTAGACGCTGATCTAAACACTGGACCGATGTTCCTCACTCCACGCTGCTGTGATACCTCAATTGCTGCCGCTGCGTGCTGTGCGTCTGTCTGAACCCCGCGCCCGCCCTTCTCCGCCACCACCTCTCTCGCGGTGCACTCTTGACACCTCCGACGGGCCAACTGGCGCGCTCAACACTCGCAGCGGCGGCACGGCAGAACACCACCCTATTATTCACATATTCAACGGCTGCCACCGCCCTCCGCCGCTCCACCAGCGACCGCCCTGAGCCTGACAAGCACGCCGTCTCCGCCCTGGACCACCCCCACCAGGAACGCTTGCTCCCACGCTTATGCTGCCCTCATGCAGTCTCGTGTGACGCCCTACGGTATGTCTCGCTCCAACCAAGGCCCTGGGATCCGGCTCGTGCCTGTCTGTCTGGCTGTCGACTTCTCCTTCACCCTGCCCACCATCACCCCAGCTGCTGATATGCTCTGCTAGGCTACAGTAGTGAGTCCTGCGGATACTGCAAAGACGCTTCCAATGGCGGCCGCACCCCCAACTCTCGTACGTGCATGCTCCATATATTTTTCCATGCAATGCGAGCGGTCAAGTAGTCCGAAACAGCAATACTGGCGCCGATGGGCATCTCGCTTGATGTTCTGTTAAGGTTGTCCACTCTCGCGTGCAGTGCCCCGCGCTGCATGGAAGACAGCATCCCTCTCTGCTCCAGTCCAGTCACCTGCAACGCTAGTGCCAAGCGCCCTCTCGTGCTTGAGCCGACTTCGTGCAGCACACTCGACAATCCAGATCCGAGTCATCTTGTTCTCATTGTCCGGCCGCCACGTCACAGGCGGCACAATCTGTTGTGCGGACCCTAGCGGGAGGATCCGGGAAGGCCTTGGTCGACCTGCATACTGACGAGCATTACATAATCAGGTGCAAGCTACTACTTCTCGTCCAAGTCATGCACGGTAGACGTCTATCAGATCCTGGTAGATCGCGGCTGGAGACGGTGCGTACCAGAGCTGATCTGCAGGGCCTTCACTGATCACGTCACAGCTCGGGAACCATCTTCTACAAGCCGGACGTCTTGCGGCACTGTTGTCCCCACTACACTATACGGTATGTCTGGTGTGGTCCTGTGATCCCCAGTGATTGACTCGATGCAGACTTCCAGCCGCTTCCTTCTTGCCATCCAAGGATCAGAGGCGGACTGTGAACAAGTGGAATGACTATATTCTGGGTGACGAGTACAAGAAAAAGGCGGCGAAACTCCATCCAGTCTCCAAAGAGTACGTGCTGCCCCGCGCCTGATCAAGGCTCCTCTGACGGCGATGCAGGGAAAAGGCACGGTCGAAGAACACTTTCGACTTTGTCAAAGAGGTTCATCGCAGCGACTATGAGAATGTCAAGCGAGCTCCAGAGCCTGCCCACCGCTTCGAGGTGACACTCGAGCCTGCAGACTTCACAACGGAGAAGTATGATCTCTTCCACAATTACCAACAGCACGTGCACAAGGAGAAACCAGGCGAGATCTCCGCTTCCGGCTTCAAGCGCTTTTTGTGCAGCTCTCCTCTCGTCAGAACCTCGAGAGAGGTCGACGGCAAGGAGCAGCAACTTGGCTCTTACCATCAGTGCTATAGACTTGACGGTAGGTTGATCGCAATGGGCGTGCTTGACCTCCTACCACACGGTGTCAGTGGGGTTTACTTCATTTACCACTCGGACTTCGAACAGTGGCATTTTGGAAAGCTGAGTGCTCTGCGCGAAACTGCCCTCACGCTGCAAGGAGGCTACCAGTACTACTACATGGGCTACTACATCCATTCCTGCACCAAGATGCGATACAAGGGTGATTACCATCCGCAGCATGTCTTGGATCCTGAGTCGTACGAATGGAACCCACTGGACGGCGAGCTTCGGAGTCTGCTTGACAAGAAGTCATATGTGTCACTGTCTAGGGAACGTCGTCGCAAAGCCGACAGGAAAGATGCAGTGGCGGATCCTGAATTTGACGATGACAAACTCGAGGACTACCCACTACCGACGGCGCTCGAGGGAGGAAAAGCTGTCAAGGGTGGCATGTCTCTGTTTGACTTGAAAGTTCCGGGCTTGATGACCGCCGAAGAGATTGAAGAGCAGTTGGACCTTGGAAGTACACCCATCAAGCTTGGTGGAAGGATGGCTCGAGCACAGGTATGTGACTTGATGATACATGGAGGTCTATGCTGACTCTACGAAGAACCTCGTGTCATGGGAGGGAAGCACTCTACGAGACTCGGGCACAGCAAAGGCTCTTATTGGAGAGCTCGTGGCCGGCATGGGTGCGGAAGCTGCCTGGCAGATAGTTGTAGAATTTGGATGAGTGGTCTGATGAGTACCACGGCATGTCAAGCAAGAGCATTGCAAATCAATAGATATGTCGAATGAGCTCACTAAAAATCCCTCTGGATTACTATGATGTTCCCCTCCAGCCAATCAGCAGCGTACCGAGGCCAGCGCTAACGCTCGAGCTGCGAACTCCCAAAATCAACAAAATACTCGCTGGACAACATTGCAACCACAGCACAATGTCTACAATCACTCTTGTTGTGCGCCCGCGCGGTATGTTCCTACGATGAACTTGTGCTCGCAGTCCATCAATTATCACCGATTGCCTTGTTGTTATACTGACCATGTCCAGGTCGTCCGATCAAGAACCTCCCCGAGACCGTCACTGTCAGCTCCGATGGCTCCGCAAAACAAATCTACCAGGAGATTGCAACGGCATCCAAGTTCTCCATCCATCGCCTGAGGGTCACAAAGGGCAGTGATGGCTCTGCTATCCCCAATGGGTCTGAGATGACCGTCCACGACACTGGTGTGAGGAATAAGAGCGCCATCGACGTGAAGGATTTGGGTATGCACCTCTCACATCACGACATCTAGGCCATTGCTAACAAGACAACCACAGGCCCTCAGATCTCGTGGCGCACCGTATTCGTCGTCGAGTATCTTGGTCCCCTCCTCATCCACCCGCTCATGTACTTCGCCCGGCCCATTCTCTACTCCACCAACCAGCCCGCTTCCCAGCTGCAGAAGCTCACACTCCTGATGTGCGTCATTCACTTCGCAAAGCGCGAGTATGAGACACTCTTCGTGCACCGCTTCTCCTCGGCTACCATGCCCATCCGCAATATCTACAAGAACTCGGGCTACTACTGGATCATGTCGGGCTTGAACCTCGCATACTGGACATACGGACCCAACAGCCCCGCTGCGAAGCCCTCAAACCCGCTCCTCACATACGCTGGTATTGCTCTGTTTGTCATTGGTGAGGCCTGCAACTACAGCACGCACGTCACGCTCAAGAACCTCCGACGCCCTGGCACCACTGATCGTGGCATCCCACAAGGACTTGGCTTCAATTTGGTCACCTGCCCCAACTACATGTTCGAGGCTATTGCATGGATTGGCGTCGCTCTGGTGAACTGGAGCTTGAGCACTGTACTGTTCATCATTTTTGCCGTTGGACAGATGGGTGTCTGGGCTTGGAAGAAGGAGAAGAGGTACCGCAAGGAGTTTGGCGACAAATACAAGCGGAAGAGGTATGCGATTCTGCCTGGAATCTGGTAGAGCGGTGATGTCAGAGGGTGGATGGCGATTGGAAGAAGGAGGACGTAAGGGAAGGACGAGTCCGTCGTGTGGAACTGTCTGTGAATAGTATATTGTGTGTAGGGACAAGATTTCCTGAAGGACAAGTGATCGTCGTCAATGGCTTATATTAGGTGTTCGCAGACTCGAACCAGATCAGCAGGCTATCAAAGCCAGAAAAAGTAATGTTAGATACACGGCCTCGTGCACTGTACACTTCCGCCACTGAAAGGCCACCGTCTCTGAAGCATGAAGCCCCTTCAGCGATGGGTCCCACAAGGTTACCATTCCAGGTACACACTCGCGACAGAGGCATAAACACCTGATCTGAACGCCAGCCCACACACCAAGCGCCGCGCTCCAGGTGAACTTATGCGCAAACTATTACCCCCGCATCCAATAGCATTTGCCTCGCGCCCTGTATCACCAACCCAACTCCAAATCCAGCCAACCCGGCACCCTCCCCAACGGACCGATGCGCCCTCACACACTCCGCTGCATACTAAAATACACTACGCAGCACCTCCGCTCCCACTCATCCACTGACATCACGCCACCATACGGATTGCTCACTATCGTCCCTGTCAGGCAGTACACTACGAAGGACACCGCAGGACGAACTACGTGGCGGTGGGCGGTCAGCCGAATCCAGCTGCGCCAGAGTACCGCGGCCCGCTGCTGCGGCCAATCAGAGCGACTGAAAAGGGATAAGAGGAACGCGCGGGGCTGCGACTTGCTGCCTTTTCAGCTGGGGGCATGGTTCAGCCGCACGTCGATATGGAGGGTGGGACGAGGCTGAGGTGAGGTCCGAGGTCTTGGAAATGGTTGGGTGGAGGGGAAGTTGGACATAAAGATGAGTGGATACGACTTTTGTAGCATACGTGAGCAGTAAACCTCAGTCTCATCTGACGACTGTCCTTTTTTGGAGAGTGTACATAAACTGCGTTATTCGTTTGTTGTGTCCGCTTTCGTCTGTAGCGTTATTGGTTTGGTGCGTTGAGCGATACGCATACCCCGCTACCTTGAACAGTCCTTCCTGCTGAAGAGAAGGTCGGAGGCACATCTTTCTGCAAGCAAGTTTCTGTGAGGTTTGGAAAGAGATTTTTTTCCGGGAAGGAACGTTTACTGCGATTGAGCGTGCTGGGTAAAAGTGAGTACACTTTTTCTTCCCTATATGATCCGGCAACTTTCCCATCTCAGCCGACTCCCTATTCCTAGAAACATTGACGCTACACGATATGTATCATCGTTCAAGACTGAAGCTATGGCTTTTATACATCCTAAGTTCCACGGATCGTCCGACCCGCGTTTGCAAAGCTCAATTGGTACCCATGTTCGTCACAATCTAATCCATCTCTAGCTACCTTTCAAGATGATGGCCGATGCGAAAGCCGCATGGGAGAACCATGTCGACACACGCCCAGCCATAAATCCTCCCCTGCCAGCAGAGCCATCTGAGCTTGCCAAGTTGCGAGCATCTATCGGCGGCAAATTCAATTCTTTCGCGGCCCTCCTTGGAGCCGCATCGGCCCCAATGCCAGCGACGGGAGATGGATCTAAGATTGTTCCAGAGGAAGACACATCGCTGTACAAAAAGGTCGAAGAAACCCTTCGAGACCTGTCTCATCTCCGGGTCGAGAACTTCCAGACCCTGCTCGAGGCGCAGAAGCTGAAAATGACTGGAGAGCTCACAGACGACAAGACGTACTTTATGGAACACCTGATCCGGACCGCCGCGAACTTGCCTGATGGCTCGGGTATGAGAGACAAAATTACCCACACCTTTCTGAAGCAGCTATGGGACGACCTCGAGCACCCCCCGCAGTCGTATCTTGGAGCAAAGTATCAGTACAGATCTGCGGATGGCTCGAACAACAGTCTTCTGCACCCAGATTTGGGTAAGGCTGGAACACCATATGCTCGGACGTTGAAGCCATCCACGATGCAGACGCCTGCTAGACCTGATCCTGGAATCGTGTTTGACAGCATCATGACCAGGAAGCATGCGGAGAAACACCCTAACGGCATCTCAAGCATGTTATTTTATATTGCGTCGATCATCATCCACGACTGCTTCCGCACAAGCCACGAAGACGTCTCAGTGTCTCTGACATCGTCGTATCTGGATCTCTCGCCACTGTATGGCAGTAATCAAGAAGAGCAGGACTTGATGAGGACAAAACTTGACGGGAAGATCAAGCCAGATTGCTTCTCGGAAGCACGGCTTCTATTCTTCCCACCGGGCGTTGGTGCCATTCTCATCATGTTCAACCGCTTCCACAACCATGTCGTGGAGAACCTTGCGCTCGTGAATGAGCAGGGTCGCTTCACTAAACCACCAGCCGAGGCACCAAAGGCTACAGGTAATGAGAAGAATGACAAGGATGCGATGAAGAAATGGGAAGACTCCAAGGTCAAGTACGACAACGACCTTTTCCAGACCGGACGTCTCATCGTCTGCGGTCTATACGTCAACATCATTCTGATCGACTATGTCCGCACAATCCTGAACCTCAACCGAACGGACGACAACTGGCAGCTGAACCCTCGACTCGACATGGAAAACGTCCCAATCGGTGTCGGTAACCAGGTCTCTGCCGAGTTCAACCTCGTCTACAGATGGCACTCGACGGTCTCTGACAAGGACGAGAAGTGGACGCAGGAGATCTGGGACGGCATGTTTGGTGCAGGTCGCGATCCCAAGACAATCAGTAAATACGAGTTCCTCGGCAAGCTCAAGAAGGTGTACGAGGAGACCGAAAAGGACCCTTCCAAGCGCGCATTCGCGAAGTTGAAGCGTAATGAAGACGGGACTCTGCCAGATGACGGCCTGGTCAGCATTCTCGTTGACAGCATCGAAGACTGCGCCAACTCGTTTGGACCGAACCGCGTGCCAGCTGTCTTCCGCGCTATCGAAGTCCTCGGCATCGAGCAGGCGCGAAGCTGGAATCTAGGCTCGTTGAACGAGTTCAGGAAGTACTTCAAGCTCGAGCCACACAGGACTTTTGAAGATATCACAAAAGACACGTATGTGCAAGAACAGCTCAAGCACCTCTATGACCATCCCGACAAGGTGGAGATCTACCCCGGCATCGTTGTCGAAGATGGCAAGAAGCCCATGGCTCCCGGCTCTGGTCTCTGCCCTGGCTACACCGTCTCGCGAGCCGTGTTGTCTGATGCAGTGGCGCTGGTGAGGGGCGACAGGTTCTACACCAAAGACTACAACCCTCGCACTCTGACGAACTGGGGCTACACGCTTGTCGACAGCGACCTGAACATCGACAACGGGTGTGTATTCTACAAGCTCTTCCTCCGCGCGTTCCCGAAGCACTTCAAGCCCGACAGCGTGTACGCGCACTACCCGCTCACCGTCCCCGAGGAGATGGAAAAGGCGCTCCGCCATCTCGGCAAAGACAAATTCTACGACTTCAGCGTGCCGAAGGCCGAGAAGCCCGCACAAGTTATCAAGGTCTACGCGCTCGTCAAAGAAATCTTATCCAAGCCCGACACCTTCCTCCTCTCCTGCGGCTCGCACCTCGACCACAGCTCGCACTCCCATCCCCACGCCCACGCACCCCAACCATCCCTCATCTCCACCGCCCTCACGAGCAAAACAGCCTGGCAATCCGACATCCGCACCTACTTCTCCACCACGACGTCCTCGCTGCTAAAATCCAAATCCCACCCCCTCGCCTCCTTCTCCCAAGTCGACATCATCCGCGACATCGGCAACCTCGCGCCCCTCCACTTCGTCGCCTCGTCCTTCATGCTGCCTCTAAAGACCGCCCAGCACCCGCGCGGCATCTTCACCGAAGCAGAGATGCACATCCTGCTCGCCAGCATGGCGGCCCACGTCCCCGATCCCGTCGCCGAGGTCGATGTCCACGTCAAGGCGCGGCATGCGATGGGGGTGTTGAGCGAGATTGTCGAGGGGAATGTGGAGATGTTGGGGAAGAGCGGGGTCTTGCATCGGGTTACGCATGCGATTTGGCATGGGGTTGGACACGACGATGGTGGTGGTGACGAGAGGGGTGCGGGGGTGTTGAAGGAGATTGTTCGGAAGAAGGGGAGTAAGGATGTGAAGGCGCTGGTGCAGGCTGATATACTCCCGTTCGCGGCGCAGCTTATGACGAGTATTGGGGCGCAGTTTGCGCAGATTGTCGAGTTCTTTTTGGAGGAGGGGAATAAGGGGCATTGGGAGAGGGTCAAGGCACTCGCGGGCGATGAGGGCGAGAAGGCGTGGGAGGAGCTGATGCATTATGTCCTTGAGGCGGGGAGGTTGACGGCTGATTCGTCGATTACTGTGACGACGACGGCTCCCATCAGTCTCGCGGAGAAGAAATTTGAGAAGGGAGATCGTATTCTCTTGGATTTGTATGCGCCGTCGCATTGTGAGACGTTCGCGGAGCCCAAGACGCTGAACCCGAAGAGGGAGGTTGGGGCTTATGTCCATCTTCCGCAGACACCGGAGCTGACACGCGTTGCGCTGACGGCGATGGTGAGGGAGGTGGCGAGGTTGAAGGGCGTCAAAGCTGCGCCGGGGCCTCAGGGTGAGATCCATAAGGTGTGGAAGAAGGAGGTCGAGGGCGAGGGCGAGTGGGTGTATCTCACAGAGATGCAGGATCGATATGTCGGGTGGGCGACGAGTGAGTACTCTCTCGACGACCAGAGAAGAACTGAAGCTAATAAACTCGCAGCAATGAAGATCATCTGGGACCAATGAGTCTCTCATTAAACACAGGGTATCGACATCTCAGCAAGCGTCCACCAACGTTCTGAACCCCTACCACGCAGCACTTTCCAATGTCATGTCCATCAATAACGTTTTCCCCATGTACAAAGACTGCAGTAAATAACGTTTTTCCCTTTGTATAGTTCTACCAACGTTTCTTCTACACATCTATATAAACATCTCTATAGTCCAAAATACAACCAACCAACGTTACCCCATCCCCGACCATCCCTATGCGCATCTAATAAGATCGTTTAACAGGCGGCACACTCTTACACTCCCCCTCATCCAGCGTCCCCATCGTAACCCCCCTCGTGCCCCACTGCACATCTTCCCCCACGCCCTTTTGCCACGTCAGACTATGCTTCATCCAGGCCTTGTCGTCGCGCTCTTTATAGTCATCCCGCGCATGTGCGCCGCGTGACTCTGTGCGCGTCAGGGCTGCTTTGCTTGTTTGGATCGCGTTTGTGAGTAGATTCCGCAGCTCGAGGGTCTCGATGAGGTCGGAGTTCCAGATTAGAGAGCGGTCGGTTACGCGCAGGTCGGTGCTGAATGAGGTCTCGACGGCGCGGAGGTCTTGGTTGCCTTGCGAGAGGGAGTCTTGCGTGCGGAAGACGGCGGTCGTTTGTTGCATTGTGCGTTGCATTGAGTCGCGGAGGGAGGAGGTGGGGATGTTGCCTGAGGAATTGAGGACGGTGTCGATTTCGGCGATGGAGTCTAGGCCGATTGTTTCGGGGGCTTTGTGGTGGGGGGCGGAGGGGACGTGGTTCGAGGAGACGTGGTGGGCGGATGCGCGGCCCTGGTGTATGTTAGTATTCGTTGAGACATTGGAAGTGAATGGAACGTACGAAGACGACGATGTCGAGCAAGGAGTTGGCGCCTAGACGATTTGCGCCGTGTACGCTTACACAGGCTGCTTCGCCAGCTGCATAGAGCCCATCCACCACATGATCTTTACCATCCCTCACGTCCAGCACTTGGCCGTGGTAGTTGGTAGGAATGCCACCCATACAATAGTGTACGGTCGGCAGTACTGGGATTGGCTCTTTCGTAATGTCAATGCCAGCGAAAATTCCAGCTGTCTCCGCAATGCCCGGTAACCTCTCGTGGATAATTTCTTCTGGGAGATGTGATAACTGTAGATGTATGTGGTCTTTGTTCGGTCCGCAACCACGTCCTTGAATGATTTCAAGGTTCATTGACCGGCTCACAACGTCTCGAGATGCTAGATCCTTGGCTGTTGGTGCGTAACGCTCCATGAAGCGTTCGCCTTCACCGTTCAGGAGGTAGCCACCTTCGCCTCGAGCACCCTCTGTAATCAAGACCTGTCATAGTGTCAGCAAATCATATTGACGAACCTCCTTTTCGACCTTCACGTACGCCAGCGCCATAGATTCCCGAAGGATGAAACTGCACGAACTCCATATCTTGAAGTGGTAGCCCTGCTCTCGCCACCATTGCACTTCCATCTCCCGTGCTCGTATGCGCGCTCGTAGCGCTGAAGTATGCTCGTCCGTAGCCTAGCATAATCAGGTTATGTGGTCCCGCTCTCGGGACTTTTACTCACCCCCTGTAGCCAAGATAGTATTCCTTGCAAACATCCTATGACACGTCCCATCTTCCATATTCATCGCCGTAATGCCCACACACTTCCCATCGCTCATCATAAGATCCAGCGCAAACCATTCAATGAAGAACTGCACCCCCTCTTTCAAACTCTGTCCATACAATGTATGCAACATCGCATGCCCCGTCCGATCCGCCGCACATGCCGTTCGATATGCCTGTCCCCCCTTGCCATATTCCAGACTCTGCCCTCCCAGTGCTCGCTGATATATCGTCCCATCACTCGTCCGCGAAAACGGCATGCCATAGTTCTCGAGCTCGACCACAGCTGGCACTGCTTCGCGGGTCATGTAGTGTATTGCGTCTTGGTCGCCTAGCCAGTCTGAGCCTTTTACCGTGTCGTACATGTGCCATCGCCAATCGTCTTCGGTCATGTTCCCGAGGGCGGCATTGATTCCTCCTTGTGCTGCGACGGTGTGTGAGCGTGTTGGGAATAGTTTGGATACGCAGGCTGTCTTGAGTCCAGCTTCGGTTAATCCTACGGCTGCTCGTAGGCCTGCTCCGCCTGCGCCGACGACAATGGCACTGTGGTTCTGTTAGAGATATTGGCTGTGAACTGTGGGAGTAAGAAATACTCATAATGATGATCAATTACAGTCAAGCCTTTGACTTGGCTAGTATCGACCGTGGCAAAGCCTCGATGTTGTCGCGCAAATGAGCTTCGCGCAGCAAGTTGCCGGCGTTGTATAGTTCGCGCAAAAGCACGCATCATGGAGGGAGAGACAGAAGTAGAACAAGCATAGAAGACAGGCAGCGAGAGGGCAAAGGAATGTAAGACGACATGATGGGAATTGTTCCTGGCAGTGTGGCGCTAGCTTAGGTGTCGTCTGTATGCCCCTCTCGATAACCCTCGGTTGTATCCATTCCTGCAGGTTCTCGTCCGGATATGTTGTGAGGCACCGAACGAATGTACTCTCAGACTAAGATATATGGTCTGGTTTGCGGGACATGTCGACATTGCGATGTTACAAGCCTCGGATAAACAAATTACAAAGTGTTTGTCGTGTCCAGGTCGAAGCTGGAAAGCTGGAAATGTAGTCGCGTTCTCGATTCACGCGCGCGGGGATAACCACGAGCCAATCGGAGATAATTCTTTCTAAGCTTCGAATAACCGAAGGACCCCCTCGGTTTTCTGACTTTTCGAATCACTCTCCTCCTATGTTTCTTCAGTGATATTGTCATCGAAGTGACAGTTCCATAATATTGTTCGCTCGAGCAAGTTGGGACTCGGATAGCACTGGTGCAGCACTTGTCAAAGCAGGTGCACAGCGAGATGAGGACCGACCGCGGACGATTGATTGATTAACATTATTATCGGCACCGAAGCCTTGTATTTTCTTTTCGCCATCGTCTTCGTACGTCGCGCGGACACAGATCATCCGTCGATCGATGTCATTGAAGCGCCATTCAATGCTTTTTGCCCGTTCCTAATTGCTATGCTTGAAACCCAAACCCGGTGTATCTAATCCAAATCTCTTCTCACCAGCGAGAGAACTCTTCTCATCGCTGCATGTAGATACCCGACGTTGCCATAATCGCACCATATCGGTCGTGCGACTTGACGAGCAGCTTCAAAAAGACAATGGCCTTGAGGTAAATCCGAAGAATCCTGCGGCGTCGAAGTCGATCGGCCTCAAGAACGTTTCGTAAGACATTGGCAACTTTGGTGGAGGCGACAGCTGTCCGGCTCTTGCGAGGGTTGACGATGATGCCCTTCGTCCTTGGACCCATGGATACGGTGGCTTCTGCGGTGGTGGCGGCTTCTGGCAATACTCCAGGCATTCCATCCTCGTTTTCGAGAGGCGTGAGAGGTGTTGGAGGCTGGCTGGTGATGTCGAGGGATTCGTACTCGAAGACTTCTTGGATGCTACCTAGCGTCGGCGAGAAAACTGTTGGAGAGCGAGGATCGCTATGAGTGATTGGGATGTTTTGTGGTGACGACATCACGTGGACGGTGGGCTGAACCGATTTCCGTGTCCCGAGTGATGATTGGGAGAAGAGAATATTTTGGAGAGAGCGCAGCGCAACCAAGGAGGTTGCGGGCCGTTCAGGTGAAAAGGCCGTGAGTGAGGCGCGTTGGGAGGTGAACGTCGTTTGTCGGCCAGGTCTGCTGGCGAGCAGGGAATTACATTGTGGGGTTGAGAGCAGAAGCATGTTGTTGAACAAGTGTTACGGAGGCTGCTCTGAACGACGCAGTGGTTTCATGGAGGAGTTTTTGGAGAGACATCAACAACGACACGGCAAAAAAGGCCCACGAAGAGATGAAAGAGTGGAATGCTCAAAGGGATTAGCTGGGTATTTAGTATATCGAACAACAACCCCGCATGTGAAGGCGGCAGTTTGGGGCCAGGGCTAGAGGACCCTTCGTTTGGTATCATGATGGAAAGTGATCGTGTGGACAAGCGGGCTTGCTGGGCATTCTGACGCTCACGCGGTGCAAGCCGCTTCCACAGCACACGCGTGTCTGAGACAGCAAATACGAAGCTGAAGTACAACGCTGATGTTGAAGTTTCGACTCGAGGCTTGACAGCGCCTCGGAGTCGGAGAGAGACACGACGTGTTGTGCGACTGCGTGGACTAGCTGGCGTTGGGCTGCCGGCGGAGTGGGCATCGAGAAAGCTGGACTTTCGTTTGGCAGGCTGGAGGAGCCATCCACATGCATCGAGGAGACGGGTACGCTAGCGCACTGACCAGTAGATGACGACGTCCGCAAGCGTCCACAGATTCCCCACCCACTCCGCGATCACCACCACATGGCCTAGCTGCATGCGAGACGCACGTTGGCCATGGCGTGTAGCCCACGGCATATTCTCACGCCCATAGAGCGTGTCTGCGCTGTCCAAACAACACGCGTTGCTTGCTGAGAGATGAAGTGACCCGCGCTGACACCAGCCCTGTCTTACCTTGTTCACCTTGATCTCATGCCAATAGCGTTGACTGTGCCATCCTCAGAGTGTGGAGGACAGAAGATCTACATGTAGCATGTAGAGTATTGGCGACAAAGTTGTTGTCGTGCTACCGTGTAGCGCTGAGATACATGCCAGAAGTATCCCAACCCCTCATTGGAGCATACCCCAAGCTGGGATGCAGAGCTGCGTCGCACAGTATCACCACCAGGAAAGATCTGCGCTGCCTTGCGACTGTTGTTGGCCTGTCAAAACGCTGTCTTCGTCCCTTCCTGTCCTTTCCGCTCTCTCCTTCCTCCTACACTGCTGTCTGCGCGGCTTGTCCTCCACTAACTTCAGATACGCGTTGACGCGCCAACAACACCAACATGACCTATACTAGAAAGCAGGTGGTCACTTGCCTCAGCGTGTTGGTCAGTCGGACCTTAATGAATCATATCTCAGCTAGATAGCTAACCATGGTAGTATCTCATTGTTGCGACTGGTCTTGCAGGGTAAGGTGGTGCCTTGCCGGCTCTCATATGGAAGCTAATATTACCCCAGATACGCCTCTTCTCGCTGCACCAACCGCTCTGTGCCCGTCCCAAACACGCTCACTGGCTTCACTACTGCCTTGCCTATCGTCGCAGGGCTGCTGCTGGAATGTGGCTATGATCTCACTCGAAACCAGGAGCGACGCCAGCATCTCGATCGGGGAGAGATCCAGCGCCCGCCTCTCGTCATCATTGCGAACACGATCATCTTCATATACTCCACCGTCGTTATAACGCTGCTGGGCACGTATGCCGCGCCACCTTCGGGTCTGGATTGTGGTCTGCGTGAGCGCTGGCAGAAGCTGTTCGGGGACAAGGACTCGGAGGCCATCAGGACAATCCAAGATGCATTCAATTGTTGCGGCTTTTCCAGTTCGAGAGACATGGCTTGGCCATTCCCCAGCAAAGATCATGACGTGCATGCGTGTGAGAGTGCCTTTGGCCGAAGCAATGGCTGTCTTGCTGCATGGAAGGCCGAAGAGCAGAAAGTCACTGGTCTTCTGATCGGGGTTGTGGCTATGGTTTTCATCTGGCAGGCAAGTATATCGCAATCCATAGAATGACCCATCTGACATATCTACCAGTTCGCCATCATCGCCATTCCCACGCAAAAGGAATCGTGGCTTCACAAAGTCGCACCCGACCGCATTTCTCGCATGATCGCAGACGAGAGACACGGCGATACTGAGCCTAGACGCGCTATCGACTACATTCCTGGCTACAACCGCTACTCAGATCGTGTTGAGGAGGACGAGGACGAGATTGAGAATACTCGCGGTAGCCGCACCATCGAAGAAGGCAACCGGAGGCTCAACAACGCGTTGCCTGGAAATGTCTTGGGCGATCAGCAGCCAACTGTGGAGAACGAATGGGCGAGGAACTAGGCCACGGCAATCCACACTCATTCGCCGCCCTCTGGAGCGCGTATTCCGCGAGGGTGATCCACACGGATACCTTTGCCTTGTTTGCTACGGATGCGATAAAAATCAGCCAATACAACGCCACCCTTTCTTGCGCGCTTGGCGATTAGGTATCACTGCATTAATTCACGATTTTACCCCAAGGCTGAAGGAACAAGACACCCAATCATGTATAAAGAGCTATGAGACATGTCCTGGCTGCACGCATCATGACTAATCAAACCTTTCCATCAAGCCAGCCTTTGCAGGCTCTTCGGACCATGATAGCTGCCCAACGGAAGGACCTCAGCCTCACGACTGTCTCTGGGTTCCCGAGAATGTGGCTCTCCTTTGACACGTTGGCAGCGCCACCAGCCCGCACGTCTTCCTTTAAGTTGACCCTTGCGCCCTGCTACGCCCAGTTCTTTTTTCAGTATCCCTCGAGAGTCATCTCTTCTCCAACAGACTCTATCCCTCGTGACTAATCTTCTCTTCATCCTTTTATTGTCTTCCGCTATGCCGAACAACAACAGAGATCTTGTTCCGGCAGGGAACCCGAACCAACCACCCTCCCTTCCCATCGCGAACAACCCCATCTCCTTCTATCCTCCAGTCTTGACCTTCTCCACAGATGTTGCCAACGCAAGCCTTACCTACCAGCCAAAAACCAACATGTACACTTTCAACCTCCCGCCAAAGACCAAGCGCACCAAGTGCCCCGTGTGCAACGAGGCCTTCTACGACAGAGCGAAAATGAAGGAGCATCAAGCTGATAACACGGCTCCCTGTCGTGTCTGCCAGAAACAGATAGTGTGGTGTAAAGCGGGACTATACTGCGCAAGCTACATGGCCTGCGGCGAGATCTCGTGTGCAACGGACGCCAAATGCTTCCTAACAAGGAAAGAGGCAATCGATCACACGATGGAATGCTCACATACCAAGTGCTTTTTCCCCGACTGCAAGCACACACTGGCGCAGGCCAATCGAGATCCAAAAGAGGTGCGCAGCCATATTTGGTATGTGCATTGGCAGCAGTATTCTGGCGCGTGATGGATATGGATGTGCGCTATGATATTTGTCACGACTGATGGCTTGAGGAGTGCTATTCGCTTGGATTTTCGAGTATCTCCTAGGTGTCTTCGCACGATGGGACTAAATGGTCGGGTTGGGCGGGGCTTTACTACATGTCCTCTAGTTTCGTGATGGGATAACTTTCTTTATCCATGTACCGCGGACGACCACTATCCGTCACTGTTTTATCTAGCTTGACCAACGAGATACCATTATGCAAAAGACTATCTGTCTCTACTTCTAATAGCTACTCCGGACACGCTATGATGTCAAGTTAGATATGAGTGATTTTCTTAATCAAGAGCTGGATGCCCCAGCCCGAGGTACAGAAGCTGGTGCCTTGTTTAATGACTAGGTAGTCACGCAATGAATCATTCCACACCGTTGAAACAAGGAGTTGACATTCATCCTGGTACATTGCGAGCACGCCTGCCACAACATTGCGTTTGGCATGCACTCTTGCAATGTCTATCCGCAACAACTCACTGAGACATTGTCCTCTTGTACACGACTTACACTTCCACCACCTATGGTCATTCACAATGTCTCATTATACCTTTGTCTCACATGACTAGCCCAGCGCAAACATATTACGAGCATTTCTTTTCTCCCGATGTAGAAAGAAGGTCTAGTTCTAGAAAGTCAGCCTACGAAAACTATATACGCCTCAAAAAGTGAACAGGCACACTTATCAACAACAACCAATACCTTCAAACCCCCAACCTACGCTATTCCCACCCCAAAATGTTACCCCACCCCAAACCTCCCCCAAAAGCCATCACCAAACCCTCTTCTTCCCACTTCACAGAGCACTTTGAGCTGAACATGTCGAATTCATCTCCAGGCATGCGCGTTGTGTCGGATATCTCTCCATCGTATCAAGCGCACGCTAGAGGCACTTCTGCTGATAACGCAGCGGTATCTGTGGGTGTGGAGAGTAAGAACACGAATTTTGAGGGCTTCTTGGGTAAGGAGAAGATGGGGACGTGGGAGGGGGAGGATAGGAA
>QVXC01000552.1:0-20305 GCA_003501895.1 Phaeosphaeria sp. A1 3.1a | reverse complement strand
GGGGAGAGGGGACCGGGGTGTTGGGGGGGGGACGGCCGGGGGGCCGCGAGGCAGAAGCTCGACCATAGGGACCTCAAACTCCATCTCAGACTCATAGCCCATGATGTAGATGGTGAAGGAGTAGTCCTGCACCAAGCGGCGGTGAAGAAGAAACTCAATCGCTTCTAGAGTCGTCGACATCTTGGCGACCTGACTTTCGACGAGAAAGGTTTCGAAGCAGTTCTCCACTCTTGTGCCACCAACGCTTGATGGACTCGAAGATCTTTTGGCGGTGGTATGCACCAATTGGCATACCTTCTGCGTCTCTGAACGTGTGGCGGTTGCTCGTGAAGGCTTGGGCTTCACGTGCGTGGTCTTGTAGAGTTGGAGAGGAGTTCTCGCGAGACGGAGCGGGGCTTGCTAGCTCGGCGGGATTGACCTTGCTTCGAGCGACGCGAGGAGTGGTCTGGGTGTTGGAATTACTGCGGGCGGCAGACGAGAAGCGCTTTCTGAGCGTGAGCCTGTTGGTCTTGCGGGACGTGGTGAAGTCCTCGTCGTCAGAGGTGTCGCAGGAGGTAGAGAGGTGGTCTCTGAAGATGGCCGTAGGAGGGCTCAGGGCAGAGGTGGGATAGCGCTCGCCGACTGCGTGAGCTTGGTCGCTGGCGCGTCCGAAGATGCTGAGGCGGTGTTGTTGGTGGCTATTGTGCGTGCCCGAGCTTTTGTCGGTTGGCGAAGCGATGGGAGCGTGTGTGGATGTAAAGGTACTTGTCGTTGCGTCGGAGAGCGTGTTGCGGAGATGAGAGGGACCGGGTCGTGGAGAGTCTCTCTGCGTGGTTGGCGCTGGCAGGGAGATGTCAACACAAGGCGCGGTTGTTGTGGCCCAGGGATAGTATTTATCGTAGTTCCACGGACGCGTATCGGTTGCTGTGTGCGTCGAGACAAATGACCTAGGCGACCTCGTCGAAGACAAGGCTGACTCGACTGATGTCCGCAACGCTCGATCGCTCTTGATGTGACCTTGAGGACGCAGTACGGCAGGTGGTGGTGATTGCAGTTCGGTGACAATGGAGAGGCGGCGAGGAGGGGTTGGGGTGATAGCTTTTCCTTTGCCTTTGGCCTTTGCGCGCGTGCCCGCTTCACCCACTTCGACCTCGAACTCAAGTTCGCGGACGCATTGATCGCTCGGGCTTGCCGCCCCCGTCTCTCGACCAGTAATCTCCTCGTACACATCGTCCTCCACAATCATCAACGCTGAAGCTCCCGGCATTGGCCGCAACCGTGCCGAAGAACGCTTCTGCGATGGTGCATGGACATGATGGATCTCCTTCATCGCGTGCTCCATGATCTCCTCCTCCTCTCGGAATTCGTCTATCGCATCGGCATCCCTCGACTCATGCTGTACCGCCAAAGATAAAGAAGGAAGCATTTGCGTAACGCGCTGCGTGAGCTGAGTGATTGATGGTATACTCACACCATCGATCTCCGCCATGAGCCTCTCGGGCGAGTAGTTGCGCTGCAGCCTTGCCAACTCGAACATTGCTGTGCTCCTTGCTGACATTTCGTGCGCTACAGCATCGTTTGTGCTAGTAGTTAGAGACTCGAGAGCCACTCGACCATCATCACCAGCCATGATAGACAGTCGAACGGATCCTTCGTCCATGTCAAGCACGCCGAGCTGCTGCCGGCCCGACGAACGCGAAAGGCGTATGTCGCCGAGGGCGTCTTTCAGCTTCTCGAGCAAATTCGGCTCGCTGAACTCCAAAGAAGGCAGACCTTGCGCTTCCACGACTCCGCTACCTCGACGAGATCCCATAGACGACTTTGCCGGTAACAACAATCCATCATCGACCGACGGCCGCATACCTGTCCCACCACTATGCGGGAAGCGAAAGTGCGAATTCTTCAGATTGCTGGCACTGGTATTGAGGCTGGAGTCCTCATGAGAATCCTCCTTCAAGTCATGAAGATAGCGCTGCGGAGCGTTATATCTATACATGGACAGCCTCAGGTCGGTGGTCGTGTCCTCTTGAACGCTGGGCAATGGCAGTCGGGGCTCACTTGCGGCTGCAGAGGGTATGCTAAAAGGCTTCCGGCCAATCCAGGAGAGATGCGTCGTCGAATGGCTGTCTCGTGGCTTGTGCTCTGGCGATGCAGATGTCCCGTCTGGCGAAGTGGATGCGCGACCTTTGCAAGGAGGTTCCTGGGGAGAATACAGCGACGATGTCTCCGAAATGCCAATGTTCGGACTGCTCATAGAGTGGTGATGCAGAGGAGGAAGGATCATTCGATTCACCCGCAAGTCGTTGTTGGATGCGGAGTGCTGAATCTGGTTGCTATCAGCTTGCGAGCCGCGCACAGCGTCGTCAGAAGCGAAGCCATGTTCCGGAGTCCTGGAGTCATTGTCTGACTGCTTGGTAGACAGGGGTGAACCAACGAGGCTCTGACGTTGTTGCGCAGGCTCGCTCGTGGAGACATCCGCAGTAGGTTTGGCTTGCAAAGCTTCGATTTCGCTTACTTTCTTGCCCTTAGAGAAGCGAGCGGTCCTTGAGACGCCTTTCAGGAGGAACGACGATATGGCCTTGTGCCGCTGTGCTTCCGAGGAAGCACTAGACTCCCTTACAGGCACTGAAGGTGGTACTTGCGGATTGCCGAGAGTAGAAGAAGAGCCCGATGCTGACGTCGAATGCTGCTTCAGGTCACGCTTCGAGTTGCTCATGAGTTTGCTCGCGATTGAGAACGATGCTCTGTGGCGCCCAAACAGGCCCCTCCGGGGTGGAAGAGCAGGGCTGGACGACGACATATCAGATACAGGCGTTTTTGGCTGCACGTCCGAATCGAGGGTAGACGACGGTAGACGAGATGGCGGCATCGACTCAATGCGATCGGGACTTGCAGCACCCTCATGTGTCTGGAAAGACCGGGAGTCAGGCTCTTCGAGAGGCTTCGGGGATCCGATCTGGGTGAGACTAGCATGTCCTGGAGACTTTGCTGGCTCGGGGCTCGTTGTATTGTGCGCGACGCTGTCCGGCACGTCTGTGCATGACTTGAAAGACTGCTCATCAGAGGACTTCGGGGTATGCTGGATGAGCCTGTCCGGTCCAGTATCCTTTTCAGAAGCCACTTTGCGAGCATCTCCAATTGTCGGCACAATGCTCGCCTCTCCCTTGGACTCTGTATGCTGGTAATCGCCTATCAGTTCTGACACGCCGTCGTCTGTGTTCTTCTCTGGACTACTGGGCGAGGTAGGATCCGAAGCCGTGGCTGTTCCGTTGTTTGAAGCACCAGCTTCAGCACTTGCCATTACAGGTATAGTGTATCTAACTGCGAAGTCGACGGTGGAAGAATCCAGCAGACTGGTTCCGGTATGAGACATATTACTGTCATGGAATTCCTCGGCAACAGTGGGTGGCATTGGCGAACTGCTCGGTCCATGATGCTTAGCAACAGAGCTGTGCTCATGTTGGTCCTGACCATTGTGGCCAGTCTGAACTTTCACCGTGGGATATTTGCTCGAAGGCTCAAAGTCACTTGTGGTAGAGGGGTCCAACTGCTGGCGGATTGACTCTCTCGTGACGCGTCGCCCAACGGGAGTGGCAGGAAGTTCTATTGGAGAACGTCCATCGGAGACAGTAGCACCTGCGTCCACAATGCTGAGGTGCTGCTTGACCGGGAAGTGTGCCATGGTGTGATCCGAATCCTTGGCGACGTCTCTAGTGGGAAAAACGGAGCGTTTCGTTCTGAGTCTTGCTGGGGACCTCCTTGACAGCTGCTGGTCGAAGTAAGGCTCAGAGTAGTCGTACCAGCTCTGGCTGGTGTTCACATTGCTTGTCTGACTGCTCGACGGGCCTGCAGATGCATCCATGGAAGCGCCAATCTTCGGTGTTGGCGGCTGAGGCAAGTCGGACGACGGAGTGTCTGAGTCTGTCCGCATGTTGGTGGATCCACTCGAGACCGAGCCTTTCGCAGATTGGCCCAGCCTACGGGCGTCTTCGAGAGCTGGATAATAGGCGTCTTCAAGAGGAGGCATTGGAGGTCTCTCTTGCTGTTGTCTCCGAATATGCGCAGATGACGGGCCACGAGCAAAACGTCGAGGCAACCTAGACACTCTGTCGTGTTGGTCGAGGCTCGTGTCGGATTGTCGTCGAGGCATTCCACTCATGGACGAACGACCAAGGCTTGTATCGGATGGTACTCTGCGCCTCATCTGGCCAGGAAGCTGTTCGGGCATCTGGTTGTTGTATGTCTGCAGACGCCGGGTGCTGGAGCCAGGGACTTCGTTCCAAGCTGGCGAAGCCGCGCGATGGCCTTGACGCTGGTACTTAGCTGGATAGCCATACGGCGACTGGGAACGTTGAACATAGTCGTCGTTGCGGAGGCTGGTCATGGAGCGGTTGTTGGACAGCCTGGCCTCAGGGTGCGGCCTTGTGTTTGTCATTGACATGGAACGCTGTGAGTCTCGGTCGGCACGTCGTGGCACTGGCACCAAGGGCGAGCTTCCGGGTATGTTCATGGTAGTTGGCGAGAGCGTGTCTGCGGTATACTGCGGGACGTAGGGCATGGGCTCACGTGTCGGATACCGGGGCGCGGACGATGTCGAGGGGAGCGGACGATGATGGGCCCTGCTCGTGTAGTTGGAGTGGTTCGACAGGGAGGATGCTGTGCTGAGGCGGCTGGATGCACCACCGCGTCGCTGCGGAGGGGGACGAGAGGGACCATGACCAAGGCCATCGCCCAGCGGACCGCCCAAGTCGCCCATGTCAACCGAAGTGCGGAGCATGGACATGACGCCGCGCGAGGAGACGGGCAAGCCATCCTGCTTGTCTGATGCGGCTCCCTCACCAAGAGCCATATTTGTGGCCCGCGACAGCGTGGAGAGGTTCGAGGCGCGGCTGTCCCGACCGCTGGCCTGGCCGTTCGGGTCCTTGTAGGTGAGCATGGTCCCGGGGTGAGCTCGAGACTGCTATGCTGAGCTGGAGAAGGCCGCCAGGTGCGAGATGCACGAGAAGGCCTTGCTCTTGTCGTCGTGCTGGTGGGGTAGGGGTAGCAAAAGATGTGAAGCTATGGGTATGGCCAAAAGGAGAAGACGATGCTGCGTATCAGAGCGTATCCAAGAAGCGGAAACGAGCGACGGCGGCACCACCTCAGCAGCCTCGCATCCAAGAAACGAGGGTGCTGGTAGGAAAATGTGGTGGTGGTGGAGGGGGAGGGAGAGAGAGACGGGCGGAGCTCGAAGGTGACTTGGGCCAGCCGCAGTCGCGCCTGCCTTCCTCACCACTACGGCATGCAGAGCAGCTGCCCCACCACGAGCACAGCGCCTGCAACGACAAGGTGAGCGAGAGATGCGAGCAGAAGATGCAGACAAGGACGACGATGTAAGGAGAGCCCGCGACATACAGCAGCTACCATGCAGCCTCCGCCGCCCATCTTTAGATCGTGAGTGTGCCTTTCTGCGGGAGGTAGACCACAACCTCAATGCCAGTACATTTTCCAGTCAGTATACGAGCAACTCGTCCGCGTCCGCGCCATCAACTTCCTCAGCCCGCCCTCAGAGACCCAGCAGCCCGCCAGCCCGCCGCCCTCACATCCATCGCACAAGCAGCCAGCAACGGGAGAACGCAAACCACGCGCTGGGCTGTCCGAACGTCGTGTGCACATTGCCGCAGCCAGTAGCTACAAAAGAGGACCGATCAGTAAAACCTCGACATCAGAACATTAGCATTAAAACGGGCCAAATGACGGCCACCGCGGAGGAGCCGGCGAGGACTTGGCAATATGAGATTGTGAAGGGACAAAGGAGATTGTGGGAAATGTTCAGATGTAGAATCAAACAAACAGGGGGTATATAACTATGCGACGCCAGACATGTAGGTCAGATACTCGCTGGGAGAAGAAAGGGAAACAAACTACAACCACGGCATCATTCTGGGATCGAGTTGAAGCCCTCCGACCGCTTCTTCGTGAACAGGCGCTTCAGCGACGTGAAGCTGCTGCGCTTGGACAAGCGCTTGTCGGACGCGTCCGAGAAACTGCTGATAGCAGTCTCAGGCCGGCTAGACGGTGCCGACGACTGGGCAGAAAGAGGACCTTGGCTAAGCGGGGGAGACATGGCGCCATACCGTCCGGATATTGATCCTTTCGGCGTGCTGCGTGTGCTGCTCGGGAACAATCCGAATTGCGCCTGTGGCGAGCGCGCAAATCCTCCAGTAGGCGACGCCGCAGACGCACCAGATACCGAAGAATAAGCCGAGTCTTTGCCGGTTAGAGGTGGAGTGAGCTCTCCGTTCCCTGGCTTAGAAGCGAACGGTTTGGGAATCGCTGCTAACGTGTCCCCAGCACTCTGGTCCGACAGGTTCCGTCGATGTCCAAAGCTGTTGTTGCCGTGACTCTGGGCTGCAGGCACAGCCGTTCTCCCCCGTTGGTCCTCGCCGTGCCAGGCTTCCTGGTAGTACTCCGTCTGCGGCTTTGCATTTCGCTGTCGTGCATCGGCGTCGGTATCGGACGTCCCGGGAGAAGACGAAGACTCTTCGCCTGGCTTCGGAGTCCCGACAGAGTCGGGACTGGCAACCAACGGTGTATGATCACGTTGCTTCGGCCTCGACGTCCGCTGCCTGTGGACCACTTCCACCTCAGAGGGCGTCGCGCTGCCACTGTTCGATGTGCTCAAAAAGGTACCACGGTCACTCGGAACCGGAGGCAGGTCTTTGTGACGCGAGATAGAGCGGAAGGCATGATCGCGGGAGTTTGAAGAGTTTCGTGAGGAGGAGCGCGTTGCGACCTGAGATTTGCATTAGCTGGATGCCGCCACTTGCGGGGAAGCATGAAACGATGCTTGCAAGGAATGTGCCTACCAAACTTCGACGGCTAGCAGCCCCGCAACGCTTCTCGATCTCGTTGCAATAGCTGCTCACTTGCACGAGCACCACGCCCAACCTCTCCGCCTTCGCCACCAAGCTCTGTAAGAATTGCGACCAGCCTCCTGTATTTCCGCACATGGCCGAATATATTTTGCGGACATCCTCATTGTGGTAGGTCCATTCGATTCCAATGTTGAGTAAGTAAAGATCGAGCCCATTGTTCGCTTCCCGAAATATTTCCATGTCTGTGAGGTAGTCATTCAGCAATGTTGACATGCGGGTGATGGTGCGCTCGATGACAATGTTTCCATCGAGCAGCTGGGCTCGATATGCGCGATCTTCGAGGAGGCGATCGAACTCGCTGACGTGCTCCATGGGCACCCTCAAGCATTTGTGTCGGAAAAGCATATCCTTCAGACTATTTTCCAAATCATCGTTCGCGCGCTGCAGAAAACCGTCGAGCTCGTTGACATGCTTCAGCAGAATGTCTGCGACGTCAGCCACAGACTTCTCTAGCCGCTGGTGCAACAAGTGGACACCGAAAACAATCTGCGTTATCGTCTTCACCAAGGGATGGTATTTGCCCTTGGGGTAATGTCTCCAGTGACAGTTGTATGTGTAATTCCACGAAAGCTCTTCGGCCGTCTCCTCCCGACACAGCATGTGCTGCCGTTGCTTCACGCTCCTTTTGGGGGCTTGGTAAGGGACGTGACCCGTTTCGCCAGTCGCATCAAGCATCGACTCTTCGAAAGGCGCTTGCATCGATGGCAAGGGATGTAAGGGGAAGGTGGCCGTCATGATGTGTTTGTCGCGTTCGTCGTGCCATTCGTGGGGATCGTGGTACTCGTCCGAGATGCGTTGCGCTCGCTGTGACAATCGACGAGGAGGAACCATGGCAGATGCAGCCTGGGCTGTCCTCCTCCCAAACTTCGAGTTGGATCCCCGAAAGCCGGGAGATGTCACTTTTCGGTGAATCGTGCAACGACTGCAGACCCGAGTCTAGACTGCCGAAACCAAGCAGAGTCAATGCATAAGCACAACCACGGCCAATCGAAGGGTATATATCAACTGTGCCAGACGTCCTAGCAGGGGGAGCTGGGAGGCCACATGCTGGTGATGGATGACAATGGGAGGTTCGCTGGCAACGGTATCTTACGAGGGTGTGCGGGTGCGTGCGGGAGAACGAAAGCTTGGATGTCCAAACAAACCCAAGGCTGAAGGGGAGTCCCTGAGCCTCCCAAGTCCCGTCCAGAGCAGTCATAGGTCGCATGCCTGAAACACATGTGCCAACTAAAGCCGGCGTTTCTCCTCGCCCTGGACGCTGCAGGCGACATGGTCGGAAAGAGGATGGTGTCTCTGTCCTAGCGGTCTAGTGCCCGGACGGTGCACGCATGGTCCATCACAGCGGGGAAGCGAGCTCTCCACCAAGGGGAGATGCAACTAAACGGCAAGCTACGGCTGTCTGGAAACATCAAATGTCACCATCAAAACTCACTTGTTTCGCCGGCGCGCGATAGCCTCACCTTTACCCGTGAAGTCGTGTAGGGGGCAAGCTGATGGCTGCAAAACTCAGGTGACAGGCCCAAAATTTCCGAGGCCCCTTCTTCACACATGTCAACCGCCAACCCGCGGTTCCACTTTATCTGCAACGCCGCCTAATGGTACGCACAGCCATGCTACCGCCGTCAGTGGCTTCGAGTACCGATACTGAAAAGCTTGACCAGTTGATCAATCAAACGGCTGGACGCATTGGCAATGTCATCGAGGACTTGAAGCGCGATGTCATCCAGGGCGAATCGGCCACTGCTGACGGAACTTTAGCCATTCGGATCGGATCACGGACATTTATGCTCACCATAGCACCTGATCAAGATCGCGCAGGACATCCGGTACACGTGCAAACCAGACTTACCAGTTCAAGAAATACAAATAGCCCTGTACCTTTATCCTCCGTGGGGCCCTCGCCTGACGTCCTGACCACAATCCAACAATCGCAATCAAATACTCAGGTCGCACAGAATGTCATTTCCCCAACCAAACGCAGATTTGAGGACAGTCCTGACAATTCAAACAAACGACCGCGCACCGACAATGACGGTACGTCGCTGATCAGCAAGGAAGATCTCGATGATCTACTGTCCAGCCTAAGAGATGATATACAATCGAACACGAACAATTCCATCAACCACGTTCAAAGCCTATTACGGCGTTTCAAACAAGAACGACGCACTGATAGCTATTGCAACGACCGGCATTTACAGACGACTCGGACCCCGGCACCTGTTCACGACTCACCAGCACCCAACGGCATGACCTCCGACACATCATTTCCAGCCGCTAGCGTCAACCTCGACGCCAGAATTACCACAATTACAAATGTCATCCGACAGGAGGCTAAGCTCGTATCTAAACAAATAAGGTGGGTCGACGACTGCAGACGCGTGGCCGCAGATATACACGATGAAAGGGAGGAAATGTGGAGGACGTCGTCGGCTGGGTTTCATGATAGGCAGCGGAAAAATCGAGAGGAGTTTCAGGAGAAGATACTGCATGAGTCAGGACTGCAATTACGGGTGCTTAGGGATATCTTGGATGAGGTGAGGAGGATAGGAGGCTGTGCGCAGACCCAAACCTCAGCCTCAGAGGCATGTTCAACGGACTCGAGGTCGTCAACAGCCACGCCGCCTGAGCTGGACTCAAATGGGGGTGATGATTCTGGGCGCATCAATGAGAAGGAGAAAAGTCCGACGTGACGACGACATTGATGGTCGAGCAGCCGAAAACATGCATATACATTCACGAATTACGATAAGAT
Source organism: Phaeosphaeria sp. A1 3.1a (assembly GCA_003501895.1). Taxonomy (NCBI): domain Eukaryota; kingdom Fungi; phylum Ascomycota; class Dothideomycetes; order Pleosporales; family Phaeosphaeriaceae; genus Phaeosphaeria; species Phaeosphaeria sp. A1 3.1a. The sequence goes on along the minus strand of QVXC01000552.1, from coordinate 10,657 downwards.
ACCCAAAACCTCAACAAGTACCATCATCCCTTACCAGCCCCTCCACCTTGTCCACACATCAACGACCTTCTCCCCACCATCCACCTCTGAATCAACAATCAAATACCACCCAAACCCAGCCCCAGCTACGCACGCATGGTTTGGCCACACCATGACCTTATCCCCCACCTTCAACTCCCTGCACTTTTCCCTTTGTCCCTCCCATGTCAAAATCCCATGTTCCTGACTAATCCTCCCCACAATCCATCCCGTCCTCTCTCCCGTCTCATCATACACCTCCCCTCCCTCATTCGCAAAGTCGCCCGTCACGATGCCCCAGCCCGGGTACGATTTGCACGGATCACGCCCGAGGGCTAGCGACCCTGCCGAGACGAGAACTTCAGGCTTCGCGCGCTCGGTATAGACGGACGAGATTTCGAGAAGCATCTTGATAGCGATGGAGTCCTTTGATAAGGGTTGGAAGCCCTCACCTGCGGCTGCATTGGAGGGGCGCGCGTGCGTGGCGACTTGTTGGCAGTCAAGGAGGGGGTAGACGCCTGCATGGAGCTCGACGGAGTAGTTTTTCTTGAGCCGGTTCAGAACGGAGTGGAATTCCTGGACAAGGGGTGAGGAGGAGGAAAGCATGTTTTGCGCTGCGGTGGCGGTGGGAGTGGCTCCGACTGTCAGAATGGGTTTTCCTTGGTAAGAGGAAGGAAGAGCAGCGCAGGCGGCTTCGAGACCGACGAACTCTTCGATCAGACCCGTGGCAGCATCGTCTTGCGAGTTACCGGCGTACGAGTGGCCGTAGTGTGAGTAGAAGCCTTGGAAGAATGCGCCGCTGGTGGAGCTGGTGACTGCTGAGACAAGTGGAGAGAATTTAGGAGACGATGTGGTGATGCCGGCGCGGTGGTAGCCTGTGTCGATCTTGATGAAGACTCCGATCTCGACAGATGCGCCTTTGAGAGACTCCTCGAATTTGGTGAAGGCATCGAGGTTGTCAATGATCACGTTGATGGAGCCTGGACTGAGCTGCTTTGCCAGGTTGAGAAGGCGGGGAACTGCCGATTGAGCGACAGGAACACCATACAGGATCTGTGTTTGCCGTCAGTATATCGTGTCATATGTTTTGAGGTTCATTACGGACGCTTGCTGTCCTTCCTTTCTTCTGACATTCGTCAACGAAGGGCGAAAGGTTCTCGGCCTCGATCACCGTGCTCACGATGAAGTTGGCTGGCCCCTTCTCACCAACTTGTAGCACAGATAGCTCAAGTGTCTTATGACTCTTGACATGCGCTCGGAAGCCTACATCGAGCTTTTGGCATACTTGCAGCATGGCAGCTGTATTCTTCTTGAGCTTCGAGCGGTCAAGCACCAAAGCGGGGGTGGGCAAATCTTGCAGGCGTTGGCCGACATACTGCGAAGCCAATGCACTCTTTGATGAGAGCGGATAGTTGTGAATGTGATTGAAGGTAGTCATGGTTGGAGGTTGAATACAAAGAAGGTTGATGAGGGATGCAGGTAGCTACTAGACGTGTACCAAACGTCGGGCCTTTATAGTCCTCACCCGCTATGGGCCTCCGTTTCGTCCGCGGTCATGTTCAAGCTTCCTTGCATACAAGCTTTACGAAATTTCCTAATTTTATCATGGCGTGTCTGAACAGGCAAGCCAATGTGGAAGGCCTCGTGGCTGTGATGCTGCGATGGAGGTTCCTTCGGCCAGAGTTTCCCTACGGCCAATCCTCGTTGGCGCACCAGAAGAAGTGGGGCGGAGAAAGAATGTCCGCAGTCCAGATCCTTCCCACAAGGCCGCGGACTCAAGCACAATGAGTCAAGAAGAGATAGCGACAAATATTTGTAGTATTTACTGGGGGTAATCGTGGGGTAATAGTGTCAGACAGTATCATCGCGATCGTGCCCTAGTGTAATGTGGCAGATCAAGGATCGGCCAGATGAGCTGGAAGACATGCTCTAAAATCTCACAAGGTGACAGATACGAAACCAGAAATATGGACGCTCGTAACTGATTGCAATTTCATTAGTAATGGTAGTGTTGGAATGTTACTTCACGCTCGAAGCGCCCCAATTTGTGCCTTCGGCCTCTAGCTCGCAGGACCTGGCCACACGCTGCTCAATCTTCGCCTTCTTGTCATGGCGCTACCAGGACTAATGCTTCTGCTGTTGGCGTTTGCAAGTGATGCTGCAAAGCTGTTTTCGAGAATTGCGTCTTCCAGGTCATCTTCCTCCTCGATCCGCTGGACAATATCTGGCGGTGGCTCATCCTCAAAAACAGCTTGTAGATCCGCATGTGGACTGATTCTGCTCCACTTCCAGAAGCTACTGTCGAACAGCCACGAAGAGCGTTTAGTCGGACCAAGGCCGGTAACGGAACGCCGACGAGAAGGCTTCCACAGCGCACGCCGTTCGTGATAGGCGATGGCAAGAAGTAGAGGCGCATTGAGGACGCGAACGGCCGTGATGTTGATCTTATGGAACCACCGTGGAGACAAGATGAATTTCAGGGGTAGAAGAATGATAAAGGCCAGAAGATTGAAAGGCGGTCGGTAAGCGAACAGAGAGTCGGATTTGACACCCTCAAAAGTCAATACTGCGCGACGAAATTGGATTTCAGCAGTGGCGTCTTCGGCAATCTTGGAGAAAGTATTGCTCAAGATCGAGACCAGGACAGTGAGGAAGAGTGTGTTGCCGAGGAATGCGTATATAACCATAAGCGCTGGCCCCAGGATCTCGTGAAACCCGGGTGCTTTGTCGATGCCAGTGCCATCCAGTCCGAACCAGATCCAGAGCATCCATTTGGAGATAGTCACGACGCTATGAGACTCTTCCCAGCCAACATCAGGATTGCTGATGCTAAGCCACTTCAATGCGAGCAAGAAACCACCGAAACACCAGAAAGCGATAAGACTCAGTGCTGTGAACTCCTTGACCATTGCCCGTAATGCGATGAAGAGCATGTTCTCCGGCATGAGGTTGAAGGCAATGCGTGGGAACAGAATCGGTGATGCCACCGCGAGGACGTCAAGAGCTTGTCTACCGGTCTCGTCGTTTCCAATGATCCAGCCATGTATGCGCATGCTGAGGTATACAATGAAGATGCCAGCGAAAGTGACATCAAGAAAAGCCCACAGTTCCTGGGTATGCACTTCCCAACCATGCTCTAAGCATGAAGCCAGCTCGTCCAGGACCCAGCCAGCTCCATATAACATGAAGAACAGCTCAGCGTTGGTGAGATAGTGGTCTTGCCGCATGGTCATGCACCAGCAGTACAAAGCAAGAAGGATCATGAATTGCACCACCTCGATCATGTTGCGAGTACGAGGCACCATCAGGCGGTACTGGTTCAAAAGTGGAGCTTTGCGAGGATCGTATAGTGAGATCGGCTTATGCTTGTAGTGATCTGGGATGATATCGATGAATGTTGTGGGTGTATAAACGATACGACCTCGGTAGACCGCATCTATGACCTTTTGGCTAGCCGAGCTGCTCAGCAAGATTTTGCTCTCGGACACAATGGCGACTTCCAGGGCTGTCAATTTGCCCTCGAGGTCGCCTTGCTGTTGATAGAGACCGTTCATTTGCCGAAACTCCGATATATACCTGTCTGGGTATCGTTCCTGAGGTGCGCCTTGAAAAGGTTGAAATGGAGCCACAAGAATCTGAGCCAGTAACAGGAGCCCTGGCTTCCCAATACTCTCCTCATCATGTCGGCGCAGCACTTTCATTGCAACAATCTCACAAAGATTCGCCCGGGTGAGATCGACTGTCTGGTGATGTTGCTGAAATTGTTGCTCTCGCAGGAACTGCATCCTGTTGACAAGGAGGCAGTAAACGATGGAAATATCGTCCTCGCTATAAAGGCGGTCCACGAGTGGCTTCACGATAAGAACATTCATCCGAGGTTCTCTGAGCTGTTGATTCGTGTAGGGATCCTCGATCACAGCCAAGATGAGTCGACGAATGCGATGAATGTTGTAGTACACCTGTAGTGCTGAATGAGGATATGGCGCAAACTGCTCTCGAGGTCCCAAAGGTTCGCCGGCGCCATTGAAGCATCCATCAGATCCCGCATGCTCATCGCTAGGTAGAAGAGTTTCCTGTTCCTCTCTGCTCTTAGCTGCGCGCAACGCATCACTCAGCGTTCGTTGGCTTTCCTCCAGATGCGGCCGCTTGAGGTACTTGCGAAACTCTATATGTCGCGATGACTTTCGAGTGGGTGATGGTCTTCGTGTTGGAGAGACATCGTCATCATTGCTTTGGACAGCAGCACTATCATGGCTACCATTACTTCGATGGTCGTTGAGGCGTGGCCTGGGAAAAGTGCCGTATGCGGCACTTCCGCTGCTATTCGCATTCCAATCCGGATTAGATGTCGGACCGGACATGAGATCCAAGGACCTCAGATCTGCCCAATGTTCTTTGGCTTTGGGCGCGTGTGAGTTTTCGTCTTTTGAGCGGATCGAGCTTCCGGTATTGAAGAAGATAAAAATGCTAAGAAAAGGGTGGCGCTAGAATGACGCGTCCTGCACGAGCGCAGATGTCTAGTAGCGCACCGACAGTGAGGTTATGGTGCTTTATACGAGAAATTGAAGCTTTCTACAGATCGACGACCTGTTGGTGGAGGAGATAAGGATACAAAAAGCAATGTAGGTCCGCAATGACGCCGCCGTTGTGATTGGGAAGTTTCACGCTAACCCACACGGTGACCCAAAGCGGACTAGTTAGAGCCCAGCTGATACGCTCCCGGCTGAAGCTGTAAGTGTCAAGTCTGACAACACAGAACATGGTCGCAAGCTCAAGATACGGCAATTTCTTCGGCAACGCTTTCATGTAGGAAATTTCATGCCGTCCCGTCTATTAAGACCTACTGAACGATAGGTCTACTACCAGATCTTGAATTCATTTCAACTTAATCGCGGGATCCGTGTAGACATTCCCCAAGAACGCATCGTCGATGTGCCAAAGCCCTCTGGACATTCTTAATTCACTCTGCAAAGTCGATTGGGTGACCACGTTCCAAGTCTGTGCTAATCGCGTTACGGGTCTTCGACTGGCAATGCGTGGCAATGTCGATCGTCGTAGTATGCTCTACCATGTTGCGGGCAGTAGTGAAGAAAGCATGGGATTCATTGGGTATAACATTTGCTTGGAAGGTCATCCCGTTTTAAATGTTGTTGTATACAAGTCAGAGCGCGTGTAGAGGGTGTCGAGCGGACCCAGCGTGAGGACTGTCGTCACAAAGAATCTCTATGGGAGACGATCTGTGCTTTGCGGTTGACATCAGTGAACAGCTTCTGTATGGTGCTCAAGAAGGCTCGAGGCTGCACAAGAGACATATATTGCATCGAGTCATGTTTGCTACGGTCATGCCACGTGCTCGCCACCTATGCGCTGGAAGGTAAACATCCCAAGCTCTCTATGTGCTTCTTCGCCCTGCTGACACTTTAATCCATCATTTTGCAGTCAATGTAATCCGTGCCGTACATGCTGATCAATCACTTCCTCCTATCGCCTAAGATTTAGCACTACATATGACCTCTCAGCAGCAGCCAGACACACCACTGTGTTCGTTGTCTCCCGTTTCTAAGTCCCACTCATTAGCTACAAGAACTACTCGCTGAACGACATGCTCGACTTCACCATAGGCATGGGCCCGCCTGTGCGCTGAAAATTCGCCATCAACGACCCGAACGAGCAAAAGTGGACACGGGTCGTCGGCGTATCTTCTGGTCTCAAGGCCGCGAACATAATGAGTCATGATGAGATGTGAAAGTGGGTAGCATAATCGGGGAATTGGGCGTAGAGGATTGATAATAATGACGAGCTTTGCTTGTTTGGGATTGTCGAGGCAAACGAGCAGAACCATACGGGTAGGATCTATGTTGAGGGGTCGATTGAAGCGAAAGGATAGACCATGTTTTGCTGGACTTCCATGAAAGGCGGAACAGCCATCCGACTGAAATTTATGGGTATGGAACTTGATAGAGACGCGGATACTAAGGCCACATTTCGCAACATTGCTCCATCTGCGAGGCAGCTTGTCTAGACACTTTCTAATGTTCATCTTTTGGACCGGGTTGACTGTGTACAGTGAATGAACACTAACCACAGGCGGCCGATGACTGCAACTTTTGCTCGTGGCGGCGCGGCGAAGAGGGCTTGGTAGTAATGATGGCAATGTTTACTATGGGCTAAATCACGAAGAAGGTGCCAAGTGCCCAGGCGAGGTGTGAGGTGAATACAGAAGTACGATGGAGTTGGCATTCAGTCATGCCTCGCAACAGCCACTATGTGGCATCTCGAGTTCGCAAACCTTACCTATAAGTATTATATAGTATAAAGGCTAAATGAACTTCTCTTAAAAGATTAGTAAGATACTACAGGAGTAGCTGTTAGAATTGGTAGTCTTGTTCTTCAAACTTGTTCGCACGGACGACCTTGCTGAGCGGGCATTTGCGGTGCATGACTAGAAGCCAGCTCCTTCGTATGTTGAAGTAAGCAAAGATCATAGTGACCATGATCTGGTTTTGTAGTACGACGGGAACTAGGGAAATTGCTAGAAGTTGATCTTTTCTTCTCGGAAGTATCACAGCCATTACGTAAAGTATCATACTTGCCCAGGTCTCGATATGACCAAAACACAACCAGTCTTTCGGTCAATCGATGTCGCGAGTTTTGACGCCAGCATTTGTACTCCGGGTCTCTGATCGACTGCAATGTGACTCGTGTGGCCGCCACATCGTGAGCTCCTATTCGATAACTACAATGCTCTTTTCTATCTTTTCCTCATCCCACATGTCTTCGAAGTTATTCTTCTCCTTCAGAGGTGACCTTAGTTCGACAAGTCCCAATCTCTGATATATGGGAAGTCCATCCGCGGTCTATCTGTTGCCACTCGCGCCCGGTATCATGTTTCCGTAGTCCCAGAGTAGGATCCAGATGCTTAACCATGTCATGCGATCCCCTGTGAACATACCGATGCGAAGGAGTTTGACCTCAAACTGTATTTCTGGTAAGATAGTGGAGCGCAACCCAACATCTAACCACATCAAAAAAACGTCGAGTTTGCTAATGCCAAGGTTGACGGCGACGCTGTCATCTATAGTGATGGATGTGCAGCCCTTTTGTCTACCATAGGTACTTGCATCATCGCGGAATTTATTCGTCACTTGTAATGTTGCGGGTATAAATGTCCCCTCAAGCCTGGTACGGCTGTCGCGGGGTGTTGCATCTGACACGATCTCGTTTTTTGGTAGGAAGCGCGCCATGATCGTCCATGCGGCCTCTTGAAGGTAGTGAACGGGATAATTCATTGAAGCCCATGACCAAGTAGGCTCGTTGAAAAAGGCTGGGTGTCTCTGTGGGGGGGTAATCTGGCCCTGGAGGGTCAGGAAACCAGAGCAAATCTTGAACGAGAGTTTCGCGCCAGCATCCTATGATGTAATGGTAGCCCGTGATCTCCTGAATCTGGGACGCACAGCCCTGTATTCCCGCTAGTCTGTCGGTAGGGACAGTCAAATTTAAATGCATATATTCGTTGACCATTCTGTGCCACAAAATTGCTGCTTGGTTCGACTTTATGTCTTGCGGGAAATCTTGCTTGAGTCCTTGTTTTCAGCGTTTGTATTCATCCTCTCCCAAGTAATCTTGCCTTTTCGATTTCAGGCTAGTCCTGCACTGGCATGCCGAGTCTTGTAAGCAGATCCACGATAGTTCGCGGTCCGTAACATGGAGTGTGCGATGAGACAACAGCCGCTCTTGGAATATCCAGCCTCTTGAAAACAAGGGAAAGTCGCGCGAGGGAGGAACATGGGTGTTGTACCCTTGGAAAGACCAAGATACTCCTTCTTCCCAAAGATGTGGAATTGTGAGTCTGGCAAACACAGGTACCCGAAAATCATGGACCTTGTGCAATTGGCTCCGCAGACTTGTGATAGACCCATATTGATGGTCATCATTTTGTACAGCCAAGGTAAGGTATGCACAATGGTAAATATTTGCCATCAACTGTGACTGTTCTGCCCAGTCGTTGATACAGTCCTGAATGATGCACAGACTGTCGATCCACACATATTGAATGCCGAGAAACCGGAGTATGTGGATTGCATCTTGATACCCAGTACCAAGGCGCTCGAACGGGACGCCCCGCTTGCGATCTTCCAGTGTTTTCTTCTCCGTCGTAAGAGTGCTTCCCGGAGCACCCCAGCGATGACTGAGAGCAACATAAGGCATCCGCGGTGTGGTTGTATCGATATCAATAAGCTTTATAGAAGTCTTTCCTCCCATGCTTGTTCGATAGCTACGAAACACTCCGATGTCGAGCAAACGTCTGGGCATGAAGGCCTCTTGGTGTAGCGTTCGTGCGCAAGTAGGATGGTTTTGGTTGCAGTCTTCTAATATGTTCCGAACGAATGCTAGGCTTTTGTCGGTAGTCAAGTCTGTATGGCCTTCGCTAGATCTCACGCTGGTCCAGATGGGATGATTCAAGGCTGCTTGAGGTTAGCATGGGGCAAAATCATGCTGATATGATGAAACGAGATGAAACACGAAAGTTACTTACTGCTGGTGGTAAAGAAATGAATACCTCTGTTCTGGGTCCCATAAATCATCTGGAAACTTCCTCGACATTCTTCCAACGTGGCATAGATCCGGTTAGGTACCAATGTGGAGTTTTGTTCAGCAAGGATTGCAACGGCCGTGTCGTACAAGAGTGTGCATCCCCCAGTCCTACAATTTCCAGTTTCCTGATAGAGCTTCAGAACCGCGAGCGAGACTTCTGGAGTCGATGTTTCGTTGACCTTTACTAGCAACGGCGGATCTCTGCTTCCTTCAACGGCGTCTGGCGTGTCTACCCAGACCTCTCGACTGTGACAACAGGCCATTGAGTCACCAGTATAGGGATCCTCGGTATTCGCAAAGTCATGGCAATATATGCAGAGCACATCTTCCGTGTCATGCTTCGGTCTGCGCTTTGAGTCTGCTACTCTGTGCCCTTCCGCTGTTGTTTCCGACGTGACCCAGCTCAGAGATGTTGCTAACAGTAGCTGTACATAGCTGTACATAGCTATGTCAACTGGCATGTACTCTAATAACATTTTGATGTATGCCGTTGCTGTCGCTGCCGCATAAGGCTCCCAAACCGATTCTCTATGAGAATCCATGTAATGTGTAACCCCACGGACTTGAAGCATAGGAATACCCCAGACATAAGGGTTCGCAAGACATTTTTGCTTCGAGGAACGGCAGACTGGATCACTTTGTCTCTCCAAAATCCTCGGGGAGTCCCATTGAACCACTCGGCCGTAGTGAAATCGTGGTGAGTCCAGCTTTCTATTCGCCTCGCTGCCACGGGAATGGCGCAGACGAGACTTGGAAACGTTGCAACTGAGGTGGCAATCTGTCGGCCATATTTCTCTCGCGTTCGGTTCAAGTACACAGTTTTCGCCGAAAAGTCTATCTTGTACTGGGCCAGGATCCATAAACTCGTGCTGCTCCACCTCAGGTATGTTTTGGCGAATTTCCTGGAGGATCTCAGGCACCCTTTGGTGCGTGCGATTCACTTTCTGGAACCTCAGCTCATCAATCGCTCGTACCAGACCTGGATATCGTCTCCTATGGTCATCAGAAAGGCCAGATTTCGGTCGATGATCGATAGGTTCGACATTCGATGTGGGCTCTCCTTGTTCCTCCAACAAGTGGCACACACTGCCAGCCTTTGTATTGGCTTCGTTGAAGATTGTATCAATGTACTCGATGTCGAGGTTGGTTTCCCCTGTCTTCATCGCATTCTTATCATTTTCGCTGCAACCACCAGACATTTCAAGCGGAGCATAGGTCGGACGATCCAAAGCGACCACAACGTCTCCCAACACGACTGTTGCCTGCTCATTTCCATCAGTATACACGGGTACAGCTCCTCCGATCATGGCTTGTATGATTAGCTTCAGGTTTCTGAAGTGTTTGCCCATGTCGTCTAAAATATTGGCATTGAGCTTGGTGCCTCTAGGATATACGTAACTTCCCCCAGGAATATATCCGTGATCGTCATCAAAGTGGAAGTTCGGAAAGAGAGCAAGGACGATGTTGTATTGACCAATCTTTCCACCATGGTACACTCTTTCGTCGATGCGAAAGCTGCCATAATCTTTGTCAAGGAGAGCTCGTGCGGCTACAAAATGATACGGTAATGCGCATACCCATCCGATGGAATCTCGCAACGAGTACTCTGCCATAAGATGTTTCGTACAAGGAACTTGGTATGGGTAGTATAGAGTATATGTAGGACTATAGTCAATTGAGCAGAGCTCCAGGTGTGTAAGTACCTAGGTACACAACGTGTCAGCTCCAGCGCGCGGCAGTAGGATCCTCCCACTTCTCCACTCAAGCTTCCTCATCCTTCTTGACCGGTGTCCTCGAACTCGATCCTCAAATCCTTCGATTGTGTCTGCGATAAACTACAGATAATCGACTCAATGTTGCGAAAGCAAACCATACATAACACAGCTGCGTACCTAGCTCGCCAAAATAGTGTAGATGCAGCCACAAAGCAAGGCCAACCTAGTCACACTACAATGTAAGTTACTACCACTAACGTACTTTACAAGCGAGCCGTCCTTACAACCGAGCCGTCCACCCCACCAAGTTTGCGCACCTGTGAAGCTCA
>QVXC01000551.1:0-20332 GCA_003501895.1 Phaeosphaeria sp. A1 3.1a | reverse complement strand
CGTGCGGGGGCTCACCATGGCTTGCAACGATGACTGCCGACGCGGGTACATTGCAGAGTCACGGGCTCGCGATAACGGCTGCAGAGGCGGGTATGTCGGTAGTGGGTCCGACGGCGCATCGTTGTTCAGCGCGCCCAGCCTAAGCTCACGGGCGTTGTTCAAGTTCGCGATGAACCTTGCCCCGCCTTCTGTCGGCATGCTCGGATGGGGATGTTGAACAGTTAGGAATGGTGAGTCCTCGTCCACCACTGGGTTCGCGGCGAGCTGTGCTTGAAATGCCTGCCAGTCTCGAGGAACGCCTTGGGGTATAGAATTCGGCCGCCGGCGCTGCCTCTGGTTGTTGTAGTTGTCGCGTTGAGACATGGCGCCGAAGAGATGATTTCGACGCGCAGTTGTGGCAGTTGAGGATATCTGGAAGCGAGAAAGAGCGTGCAGGGAAGTGAGCGATGTTTTAAAATCTTCACTCAAGGGACTGCGCTAAGGATGGTCTAAGTTGTAGTGAATGCTGAGAAATTGCGTGCAGAAAGGCCGTGGTGCAAGTCAATACGGCTGGTGCCATTTGGTCGACTTCACGCGGGCGTACCTGAGGGAAAATAGGAAGGAGGAACTCCCATGAGCTGGTCTCAACGTTGCCACTTCCCAAGGATCCGTCAGCTGTGGCTCGTCATGAGATTATCAGAACTCACCAAAGTGCATGCACACACCTCTGGATGCATGTTATACATGTTACTGAGTCTAAATTGTAGTTACATAGTAATAGAGGTACGTGTATTAGCATTATTCCATTCCATCGTGTTGCTTTTGTTCGTTCCGAGTCCCGTACTAAAACGCCCGGCTATGCTATGCGGAATCAGGGTATTCTCGCTGCCATACATGCAAAGTCTTGAATCATCAAACGCCATATATTTCATTCCGTCCGATACACATGTCCTTCTGTTTGGATTCACCGTAACCCTCATAGCGGCATGCAGATCGCGGGACTACCGTGTTGGATAGGCAGTCGTGCAGACTATGCATGACGTACTCTTTGGACCATGAAGACACCGATTTGTAGACCTTGAGTCGGCGGGCCGTCATCGTACTCGCGTGTCGATACACCTTCCAACAGTTCTTGAAGAAGATGGGGACCCGTCAATTCACCGGTTGGAAGCTTTTTCGATTTGCGGAAGTATCTGGTGATGGCATCGCGTATGCGTGGCTTCTCTTGCTTGATCCACCAATCATCTGCCCAGGCCGACCTGTTGGGTGCAATCTCTTCCTTGCTCGCGTGAATCACTTCGTACGAGCTCTTCTCCGGCGAGTTGCTCTTTTGGTTATTCGTGTGCTCAGTGACCTTGGCACAGAACTGCCTGACGTTCTCTTCCAGTTGTTTGTACTCATCCAAGTAGTTCACGGCAGTCATCTGACCAATGCTCCTGCCGAGCTCGGAGTGCAGATCATGCACGACCGTCACGCTGCGCAGAAGGGGCTCAATGACGGGCCCAAGGTACTTCTGCATGAACGTCCTTGCTCCGGTCTTGGTGGGGTAGATGAAGAGCAGCACGCCGTTGTCCAGGGAAAGCTCACTCAGACGATCATAGAGCAGAGAGCGCCCTTTGAGTGCGAACATTTCGGCATATTCGTTGGGGTTCGTCGGTGGAATGTACCGCTCAACGACAGAGATGTTAATGCTGCCAGGCGGCACAACAGGTCGAGGAGAAGGAGGAAGAAGTTTTGAGTCGAGTTGGTAGTCAGGAATAGCGACCGCACTGTCAAAGATCTTGCTCGTGAAATACTCGTCTCCGCCCACAGCGGGGCCTGGCGTCGACGGCGGCGATTTCGGGAGATCTGAAAGTGTGTAGCGACCGGGCAGTGCGTGGAATACATTGATCCAAGAGGTGCTCGTCGCAGTTTTGTCATGGATCGAAGCAATTAGTTGGCCAAAGAGATGACCAGTTATGGAGGGGCACGGTAGTGCGTGAGACAGCACTTTCACCGACGATAGTTCCAGGCATCCGGATTCGGTAACTGTTTGACAATCAGCACATATTCGCAACGCTCGAGGCATGCACGCACTGATCGTGTCCTTGACCTCTTCGATCCATGCCGCCATCCTAACCGCGTCGTCGAATTCAGCGGTCGTCGGCACGATGATGGGCGCCTGGCCTGGTTCAGTTGCACTAGCCGTCAGATTGAGGTTTGGCGATACACCTGGATCGGAGCTTGGTGGAGAGCCAAGCGCAGCTGGCCTCACGCTCACAAGGGCTCCCCAATGGAACGACCCCGACTCCGAAGGAGGAGTGAAGGTTGGAACGACGTGCTCAACTCGAGCTCGAGCCGCCTGGGGACTGAGGTCGGTAGCGAGCGGAGCGGCGGCCGCCTTAGCTTGGGAGTCACGATGCAGCGGCGGGCTAAGTGCATGGAGAGGATCCTCTGGCTTGGAAAGTGGGCCAGCACCTAATGCTGGGGGAGAGAACAACTGGCGGGATCCAGACGGTATGCGGTCTGGGTGAGGCGCAGCAATTCCGAGCACGTCGAACGAAGGCAGTCGCAGATTATGCGATGTCTTGATGACAGTTGGCGTGGGTAGCGAGACGTTAGTCGAGGGCAAGGCGTCGGCAAAATCCAGGTCAAATTGAGGACGATCTTCGTGGATCTGAATTGGAGTCTCGGCTAGAGGCAGCGGGAAAGGTTGGGGCTGCGGAAAGGAAACGTCGAGAAGACCAGGCACAGATGAGTCGTTTATGGGTGGGCCAGGTACCGGAGCCTCGGGGCAGGGCGCTGCCGTCTCGACGTCCGGTGTCGCGGGGATGGCAGATGAGACAGCAGCAAGCTGTTGGATGCCTAGAGGACACGCATCATGGGGTGGAGAGAAGGGTTGGGCCATCTGGGACGATGGCTTTGCTCACCAGGCAAGCTCAATGGACGTCGGGGCCAGGGCTGTCGGTCACGCTATGCCGGCGATAAGGCAGCGGGACGAAGCAAGAGAAGACGTGGCTGAGGGACGAGACAAGCGAGCTCGCAGAAATGTGGCTCCGCCCGTTCCCTCCGAGCACTTGCCAGTCAGACGTCTGGGTTGCAGTGAAGGGGTGGGGATTGCGAGCCAAGGCTGTGCAGGGAGCGGAGCGCGGCAGCAACGGCGGACTAAGGGGGGATGGACGAGGTGTGCTGTGCGACGGGCAGACGCTTGAAGCGATCGCGATGGCTGGCTGCAGGTGGTGTGATAACTGAGGACGAGTGTCTTGAAGCGTGCACTGCACGCAGCATCCGAGGGCGCCGTGTAGTGCGTGGTGCAGAGTGAATGCCAGCTCGAGGCGGGCCAATCAGCGGCGGTGCTGGTGCGCGCCTGGGAAAAATGGCCGACGATCTAGACCCACTGGAAACTCTGCAACCCCATCCTTTGCTGTTCAACATGGCCTGATTTTGCTGCCCAGGGCCCTGCCAGTTGCAAAGACAGCACTAAGACAGTCAGCTTCTGTCAACGTCCAAATGAAACACTGTCAGCGGCCTGCTCCACGCCGCTTGCACCGTGTCTCTGCTGCAGTCCGGCTGCTTGGCAACTTTCTTCTCCACGGCCCTGATCCTGCTCATATGCGCGACGCTGCTTGAACTGGACGCGGGCCGCAGCTGCAGCGACCATACACTAGCATGCGGCGCCTCCTCCCAGAGAGTGTCTTCAGCAGCAACGCCCTCATTGGACTGCGTTTCGAGCGGTATGAGAGGCCGTGTGCGTCAGATCCTGGTAGAACGACGCTTCGCTCGGCAAAACGCTGTGCTCCTCGCAACATGATCCACCTCTTCAGCAGCATGCTCGCATGCCTCAGATTCTGCTTTTGGACCATGCATCGTCGTGCACCCCAATGCTCACAACACTAGCGTCGCCCCATCGTCCGGTGTTGCGCAACCCAAGGCCTGCCTGATGCATTTCCTTCGAGCACTAGGTCCATTTCGACAGGGTCCATCAGAGTCTGGACCAGCAAATGTAAGTTTGTGCTGCACCTCGCACACGTCTGCAGCACCGACGTGCTATCGCTGCTCATCAATCGCCTTTCCTAGGCCGAGACGCGCCTTTTTTTCGCAATTCCATCCTTATCGGTCATCGCAATCATTGCATCGACGATGCATTGACGGCTGATTGCAGACTTAAGTAAAAGTGTGCCGGACCTTTCTTGAACATGTTCCTGACAAAGTCTTCAACAGATGCGCTGCGCGCTCTCACGGCCGTGTGTCGTCCGCATATCTCGCACAACATCTGCCAAGGTCGTATCTTGGTGCCAGCGACTGCCACCTCGAGTATCGGTAGCCTGCCCAAGGCACAAGTCGACTCGCAGCCCATAGCATGGACGCCAAGTGCATTGGTGCTGCATCGTGACTATCGTAGGTCCCAAGCTCGGTTCGGCGTAAGTTCCCAGGTACTAGTTGCTGCTTTTACTGCCCTGGATTTAGTGAAGTCCTCGAATGGCTCGTGATGCTCACTGACTCACTCACTGGCCGGCATTTGGGTCCCCTAATAGTACTGTCCTCTCAAAGTTGTTTCCATGCTATGTGGTATTTCACCTTCTTCCTTGCTCCCCGGGCTTCTGCAGACAAAATGGGTGGCTGCATCCTGGTAACGAGGCAAAGATACGCAGTAACAATGCGTCTGGGACTCCCATACCGCCCTTGTATCGCATGTGCAAAGCAGGCAGAGCTTCCGTTCAACAGCTTCAACAGCACCGGGCACTGCATTTGAGTCGTTCCTTCCTCGCCGCAAGCCCTCCTACGCACGCCAAGCCATTAGCTCCAATACTTTCGTTTTTTGACCAATCTTTGTACTCCGACTTGAACACCAACCCCATGCAATCTCGAGTCGAACAACGTTCTAGATTCATCAAACTCGACACTCGAGCACGTCGTCGCATCAGCGCATGACATCACAGCGGCTCGGTGTAGCCATCTGAGGCGCAAGGAAGACGTTCATCATGCATGTAGGTAGCGCTTTTCGATTCGCGTCTTGCGCCTGTGGGTGCACAAGGATCTGCAGATCAAGTTGCAATACACTCTCCTCCATGCAAAATGCTCACGATGTTTCGAAAACGTCTTCATGCCGCCTTTTTCTTCACACATATGTTTAGGTTCTATACGTATTTTTTCCTTTCTCTGTCCTAACCACCCTAGATCAAAAATCCTCAATCCTCTCTCCTCTCCAACCACGAAGTTCTTCTACATCTCCGCAAAGAGCAAGCTGAGTACACCGGCAACGATGACACAGATCGGAAGCGAATCCAGCCATCTGGCTTGAAACATATGTTACGGGATGTAAGTACTAACGACCTTCACCTCTCATTGCAAGACACCACAAATGCCATGTCGAGCCTCTTCTGCCTCGATGTGCTCCCATCTCAACCTTCCTGATGGCCATAAACAACCTCACGACATATACAACATGTAACATCTTCCTTCTGAACGTGGGCTGACATGTGCTCCAGGGCATTGCCTACCTCGACACCACAGACTACACTGTCGATAACCTGGCCACGACACATCCCCAACGGCCCATGACGCTGTACAAAGGCGAACATTCACTGTTCCGCAGGTTAGCGCCCAAATATCGACTCAATAAGGCCGAGTACCTTCAGCTGTACAATCTACGTCCGACCTCGCAGGTCATGTTGGAGTTGATCATCGAGGAGGTATGTCTGATCAGTTTTCTCATCAGACAACACGTGACTAGTCCTAACGTGAAGGAATTTTCAGGCTGGCACACGGTTTACAGAAGAACAATTACAGGAAATCCTGGACATCTGCAGAGGGGTCTTTGAGGAAGACGAGGCTGAGATTCCTGATGATGCGGAGACCAAGTATCTCGAGCCCATTCCCAACAAATTACTGGGAGCACGGAAGATGAAGAAGAAGGGTGGGGCGAGGAAGAAGGCTTGAGCAGATATACATCACACATTTCCCAGAGAGACGGATTCTACTTTTCATGAATATGTGGAATTGTATGCTCGCAAACTAGCGGGTATCCTTCTGCCACCACCGCCCAATCATCACACTATATCCCCACTCCCCAACATCATGCATGATACAAGGCAGCGACGATGCAGATAGTACAGCTAAAATACCAAGAAAGAAGAGCAAAAGTCCCAAGCAGATGACGCCATGTACACCCATATGTGAACGCCGAATAGATCCCCTTTTTCACATGACCATGACGATGACATGCCGCGTCGTGTTCTGTTCATTTCATTCAGGCACACGGGCTTTAGCATAGACAAGTCGTCGAGTCGAGCACGGGGTTTCTAGTCCTTGCTCTTCTTCTTCTTTTTCTTGCTGCCGTCCTCGGCCTCGGGCGATTTCCGCTTCTTGACGTCGTCTTTTGCCTTCTTGGCCTCTTTGGCGGCCTTCTTTGCCTCCTTTGCTTCTCGCTTGGCCGCGCGCTCGGCTTTGCGCGCCTTCTTTGCTTCCTTCTCCGCCTTCTTTGCCGCTTTGCTGTCGCCCTTGGCGGCGGGCTTCGAGTCTGAGTCTGAGTCGGACTCGTCTGCGCCGGCGTCGGCGTCGGCCATTTCCTCGTCGCTGTCGACTTCTTGGACAAGCTTCTTGGGTGTGCCGTTCGCCTTGGCCTTCTTCGCTGCTGGCTCATCGCCGGTCAGACCGTCGGCGTCGGGGTTGTACTTTCGTGCCTCCTTGACCTCCCACTTCTTCGCGCCTAGTGCGGTGGCATTTGCGTTGTCCTTGAGGCTCTTCAATGGCTTGCCCTCGAGCGCACGCAGTCTCCTCTCGATTCCGAGACGTGCGTCGCGACCGACTTGTGACTTCTCCTCCTCAGTGGGCTCGTTGGAGGTGTCCTCAGAAGACACACCCCATGTGCTGAGAGCGTCGATACGGAGACCGAGAGCGGATTTGGCAGCGAGCATACGAGCGATCTTGCCCTTGTTCTTGCCGGTTGCTTGGCCGATGAGCGAAGCGTGGTAGATGAGCTACGTTGTATTAGCTGCTGGAATCATGCCTCTGAACAGCTTCTACTTACACCATACTTGGGAGTGTCGTGCTTGGTCTTGAGAGCGCGGAACAACGCCTTCTCGGCACCGAGAATCTGGATGGTCGAACCGGGCGACTTGGCGAGGTTCATGAGAGAACCAGCATGGGCGATGAGGCGGGCACCAACGAGCTCGCCGACAAGGGCAGTCAGGTTGGGCGCAAGGGCCTGCATACGTGTGGAGAGGTAGTTGCCGAGGTTTTGGCGGTGTCTGAGGAAATTGTTAGCAAGACGTTCAAGGTCAAATGGAATTGCGGCGCGTACTCAGTGAGATCAACGACCTGCTCAGCAAGAGCGCCCGTAGCCTCCAAGTCCTCATCTGTGATTTCAGTTCCCATACTGATCTCAGCAGCGGCCTTGACAGCAGCCTCAATCTCCTCTG
This sequence comes from Phaeosphaeria sp. A1 3.1a, assembly GCA_003501895.1. Classification (NCBI taxonomy): domain Eukaryota; kingdom Fungi; phylum Ascomycota; class Dothideomycetes; order Pleosporales; family Phaeosphaeriaceae; genus Phaeosphaeria; species Phaeosphaeria sp. A1 3.1a. The sequence continues at coordinate 12,953 of QVXC01000551.1, read as the reverse complement.
GCAGGATGCCGGACAGATCGGTCTCGCGTGCGTTTGTTCGGAAGCCCATCTTCAAGACGACCTTGGAGTATGCGAGGTTGTCGTTCAAGATCTTGGCAAGCTCGGGGAAGTGCCATCCATACCACTCCTTCACTCTCATCGCGTATGTGTTCAGCTGCTTGTCGAGGACGTCGAGACTGGCGATACTCTGGATGATCATGGTGTCGACCTTATCCGGCGAAAACTTGAGCTTGTGTCGGGAGAGCGAATGCGCAAGACCGAGACGGGTCGAGTCCATCTCAGCGGGAACGAGGTCGGGAATGAGCTCAGTCATGTGCTCGCGGATGGCACGATACACATCTTGAGTCGACGAGTCGGAAATGAGCTTGAGCGACAGACCAGGAACTTGCGCAATGGCATTGGCGAGCTTGGGATCAGCAACGGCCACTGTAGAATGCTGTTAGTTTTGCGAATGGTGCAAAATCGGCACACAAGCGTACATGATGCCTTGGTCTCGTCCTTGAGCTCCTGCAGCAGATTCGACAGCATGGAGCTGACCTTGCCGTCGGTCAAAGCCGCAGCTTCGTTGAGAGCGGTGACGGCATTCTCAAATTTTGTAAACTTCTTGAGCTTCAATGATTCGATAATCTCAGCTGGCTCCTTTGCCGCATCGTCCTTGCTAATCAACTTCTTGTCCTTGGACTTGAGCAGGGCATAACCCGCGCTGCACTCTTCCGTTAGCTCGCTTGTTTCGCATGCGGAGCTCTGCGCGGGAGGAATACGAACCTCGTCTCGGTGAGGATGAAAAGCCCCATTGTTGCTGCTGGCTGTGCTTTCCGCGTGGGGTGTTCGGTCGCTACTGCCCCTGGAAGCTTGTGTGGTGTGTGAGGTTGCTGGACTTTGGTGCAATTGTGCGGTCTGCAGCTTCCTCGCGAAAAAAGTTCGAGTTGCCAAGGCTGAGCTACCGGTCTAGCCGCGAAGGCACAAGCGCCATGGGTCCAGCTGCAGTAGGGCGGACTCCACCTGGACCATCGAAACATCAACCAGTAGAAACATGAACGAAACACGCATAGACACTCCGTAATGTCAACGAGCGAGCGCAAGACCTCTGCTTCCCTCAGTCGCTCCGTCAGGGGCACCACACCTCGGATCGCTGACCTCGCTTCCACCCCCGAATCACCACGAACACCGCTCAACCGGTCGACATCCTACGGTTTCGGCTCACCAGGTGGCAGCTTCCGTAGCGACGACGAATATGTAGTAATCGAGATTGGAGCACGTTTTGTGCGCGGCGGGTTCCCCGGTGAAAGTGCTCCACGATGCACTCTCTCATTCGGTCCAGAACAGCAGCGTAGGGTCGGCGACTATAGGCAGTGGGACTCTGACTATGGACAAAGGAGGCGGAAGAGGAAGAGGGATCAAGATTGGGGACAGGAGCACGAGCTATATCGAACGGATCTGACGCAGGTTGATCTGGGGCTGGTCGAGGATAAGTTCGAAAGGGCTATGAGGGAGGCATACAACAAGTACTTCCTACTCGACAGCAAACCTCGGCGAATCCTGCTGGGTATGCCGCCTCGCATGCCGCATGCGCTCATATCCACGCTGCTCGACGTCCTCTTCACCAGCTGCCAAGCCCCGAGCATCACCCTCCTTTCGAGTCCCGTGCTTTCGACTGTGGCTGCTGGCTTGCGGTCTGCATTGGTCGTAGATATTGGCTGGTCAGAGACTGTCGTCACAGCAGTATGCGAGTATCGCGAGGTACAGGAGAGACGCAGCATACGAGCAGGCAAAATGCTTAGCGAAGCCATGGCTAAAGTGCTGAACGCTGAGCTGGATGCAGATGCAGATTCAGGGACGCCCAGAGCTGACGTTTCTTTTGAGGAAGCAGAAGAAGTTCTGACCCGTGTTGCATGGTGCAAAGCGAATCCGCGATCAAATCGAAGGACTCTCTACTTCCCCGCACGTGAAGCTCCTGTACTGGAAGAATTCGAGGATGCCGTGGAATCGCCTCCGCCAGCAGTCACGATTCCTTTTCCTAAACAAACACCGCCAACTCAGCTAAGGGTAGCATTCGCAACTCTCGCCAAACCTGCTGAGAGTGCCTTGTTCGCTTCAGACATGGCACTGAGCGAGTTCGATGACGAAGACCTGCCGCTCCACTACCTCATCTACCGCGCCCTTGTTCATCTTCCCATAGATGTTCGACGCATGTGTATGTCTCGCATAATCATTACAGGCGGCGTGTCTGCGATGCCAGGTTTGAAGACGCGAATCCTGAAGGAGCTCGAGGCTCTAGTATCAGTCAAGGGCTGGGATCCAGTACGGAGCTACGGCAAAGCGAGCGCACTTCGTGAAGAGCGTCTCAAGAGGCAAAGGGAAGAGGCCGAGCTCAGACAAGAAGAAGGCGAAGATCAATTTGCGGAGTCCTTGGACCCAAGCTCCTCTGCGACTTCCATACCTGCTGGTTTCCGAGATCCCGAAGTCGACAACATGGACGTCAAGATGGCACAGCTTGCTCTCCGCAACGGACCGCCGCCTGCGTGTTCTATCGGGGGTATCATCAGAGGAGTTGAGACGTTGGGCCCGTGGGCGGGAGCAAGCTTGGTCGCACAACAGCGAATCAAAGGCATAGTGGAGATCGAGCGAGATCGCTATCTCCAGCATGGATTACAGGGTGCGAGCAAGGAGAAGGAAGTATCTGTTGTTCAGCAGCGGCAAAGTATAGGTCCGGGGCTCATCAAAAGTGGTGGCGAACGGGCGAGCTGGACGTTGGGCGTGTGGGCTTGAAGTGTAGATATGCAGCTTCTGTGAGCGTTCTCGCAAAATTTTGATACCCAATTGATCTCCACCGAGCTAGCTGTATGAGGTGTTGTGTGATCGTACTATCATCTCCGATGTCTGCTAATGGCTAAGTAGGAAGTCAACGCAATGTTATGGTGGTTGAAGATGGGTGAGTACTGATACTGCACTCTGGTGTTTACAGAACATGTCACGATTCAACTCAAAGAGTGGATCAGTGGATGTCACAACTGTGTAAAAGTCTCAAGAAAGTGCAAAGCCGTGCAATTCTACATCAGAACATCTGGACTAGTACTCAGGTTGAGGCGAGCCAAGAATAAAAATGCCGCTTCACAACTGACGGTTGACAGGTGTTACTAGGTGCAACTTCCAGGCCTGCATCCAATCGATGCCGCGCAAGTGTCTAGGATGCGCAGAAAATAAGGCAACGAGGCAATGAGCTATGGTCCTTTGCATCCCTGCAAGTAGACAAGTGGACGAGTCTGCAGATATGCAAGCCATCATCTCGCTAGAAGTTGGATAGCCAATGGGGTGGAGGCACGAGGGACTATAACATCTTGCACTTGCCCGTTGCACATGCGTCTTTCCCAATGGTCTTACGTCCTTCAAAGGTCCTCCCCAGCCTTGCATCGGTACCACAGTATGACAGTCCATGGGCCTGGAGGTCCCTCAGGTCCCTCACAGTCCACTGATCCACAATCAACTCAACCCTCCGGTCTTTACTCAGAGAGTGAGATCGGCAATGGCATTCATGATACCTATTCGGATGGAATATTCTCTTTCTATGATTCATCTGTAGATCTCAACGTTGTAGACTGGGCGCCGCTTTGGCCGCATCATACACCTTTGGTCAGTCTCCTTGCGCTAAGCAAAAGTTTCGATTGTAATCTAATGAGCCACAGCATCCAGGTTATGGCCCGCATACAGACCCTTCGGATATCTCTACTGGACAGATCCAAGAGCTTGGCTCAATCCAAGACCGGCAAGATATCTCTACGAATGGTGAGACTGAGCGCGAGACAAGCTCTTCGTCACCGATTGCGACCCGGAAACGGAAACGCTCTATGGCTTCCCAGAGCTATGCAGCACAGAAGCCTCGTTACCGATATCCATGTCCCATCTTCGAAGCCGAAAGGACACAGAACCAACCACATAGTTGCAATGGAGGAGGAGGCAACAACATGTCAGAATTACGAACGTACATGACTCGAGGAAACAAGAACCGTAAGCCTCATCTGTCATTCTTGAAACTCTGTAAGACATGTAACCACGATGTCATCGACAGGGAGATCTTCGCGACAACTCACGGCGCGAATTGTCACAACGATCGTCCTCAGCAAAAAGGGTCAGCAGCAGATGCCCATTATAGAGCATTCAGCGCAATGGCGCTTGACCACCACACCGGCAAAGGTGCTGTGTCGACTGGTAAGCGCCTTCTGTATATCCACAGTCCTACTGGTGTATCTAACACCATCGTTAGAAGATTACCTGGCTGCACAGAGGGATGCTCCAGGACATGATTTACCTGTCACCTCGACCACAGATAAAGAGCCATCAGATCTTCTATCGGATGAGACTGGCGTCCTCTACAGCTCGATTTCGCCGACAGCCTCACCGAGCTTGACCCCAAAAGCTGTGTCGCTCGTGGGAGTCATAGAAGGAATGAGAAGCTCCGATCTGCAGCATGAGGTAAGCTCCACGTTCTTCTCCGCCCAGATCGTATCTGACTGATATTGATAGCAGTGACAGGATGCTTTGCAAGTGTCGACGCAGCCCGGCGAAGATCAAGAGACGTCCGTAGCTTCCCCAAGCGGGTTTTGTGGTGTACTTCGTTCAGAACCGTGGCCCCAATCTTCAAGGGCCATGTCAGCTGCATACATTCATTGGGCTGAGCCAAGCTCAATGTCAAATTCGCAGCTTCCCTGGAACCCTTTGCATATGTTTTCCGGCACTGGAAGGTATACAGCGCACTCAAGCACAGCTAGCCGGTAGGTGAAACCCTTCCATTGACTCGAAAACGAAATCGTCTAATCGCTCTCAAGTTCCACTGGGCCTCTCTTGAGCGCAACAAGCGAAGATTCATACAACTTGTCGTGCGATAGCGAGTCAAGTCTCGCTTATGATATCCCTCGTCTAGAGGACAGAACCCTGATAACGCGACCTATACCGCCTTCGGCTTACTTTTACGACGGAGAACCGGAGGATCAGACAGTCCCTACATCTTGTGAATCACAATCGCAGCCGAGCACCTTGAACTCGCTAGATTGCGAGCATCCCGGATGTTTCCAGAAATTTTCTGGTACTCATCGCCTTGGTTCGATGCACAGGCACATGAGGCTGAAGCATGCTGGTTATATGGAGCGGAATTTCCCCTGTTACGCTACAGGATGCACACGGAATTTCAAGAGGCAGGATGCACGCTTGAAGCATCTTCGTAGAACACACCCAGAGCTCGGCTTACAAGCGGCAGCGCCCCGAAAACACTCCGTTCGTGGCTAGTGTTTAGATAAATCAGGTCACCGTGGAACTGGAGCCGGGGTGGATTTCACACTTGCAGTTCTACGAGTATAGTGGTAATGCGTACCATCTTGACATATCTTGGGCCCACTCTACATGTGACGAGACCAACACATGAAACCAAGCTCTTCGAAAGTGCTTGAACGTATGTTGCATTCAATGAGGCCATGGCAGCTAGTCAGGACTCCAGAATCGCTCAGAACAGAGCGCAGTGAATATGGCGCACCTCTCAAAACAGTTATGGAACAACAATGTTGACATGATCCTGTAATTTACTGCTTTACAATACAATAGGATAACTTGGAGGTGGCACCCAGTCCTGAGCACGTCATACCCGCATATTTATTTATCGCGGTTGTATCCGCAGGGTGTTCAAGAGCTGAACATCGTGGAGATGAAGACAAGTTCCACATAGTCCCATTCTAACCCAATATCAACACTAGTATCAAAGCAAACATGAAAGAGGATCGTGGTGGATATGAATGCCTTATATATCAAGCTTACGGCAAAGCTGAAGTTCATGTGCCCTACGCATAGATGTCACACAAGGTCACAACATTCACACTTTTATTGTCAGAGTTTCACGACGCATTCGATTGAAAACTGGTAGAAACATATCGAAGCGCGTTCAATGTTGTATCCCATGCGTCAGAGTTCATTTACGAGCGAAGCGTTGCTGAGATCATTATTTTGTGTCACGGTATTAATGTTCCCTCATATTGTGTTCCCGTCTAATTTTGTTTGGCATTGGAGTCGATATCAGGAACCATTGTGTTCCGCGAGTATATTGCAAATAGTATGCTTGCGAACTGTCCAAGTTTACCATGTTCTCTTTCAGCCTATACCTGCTATTCTCCCTTCTCTCTGAACACCAGACTCGACCATGCGTGGCTTATATGAGGATCAGACTTTGAGAGCTCCTTTTTCCTAAATCACGTTCCTGGCGCTTGGCCCTTCAATTGCTGATATCCGAGATATGCCTGATAGCTCGAAACGATCAGGCTTAGCACCGAGCTGATGGCAGTAATGAAGACTCCTATCATCGTCGCCATAAACATCCTCCTCTCTACGCTCTTCTCTCCCTTGTCAAATAGCCTCTCGAACCAATTGACAGGGCTTGGGTCTCTCATCTCGTCAAGAAGTATTGCGAGGCGGTGGCCGAAGAATGGACATGCATCGTCGTACTCAGTATCGAACTGACGGCCCTCTGGGAAGTAGCGCTGGAGATCCTTATCAAAGCCATGCTTGCTAATCAAGCGGGAGAGAATCTTTTGCGAAGCGTTGTTCATGGGAAAAAGGACGTCGTATATGGTGTCGCAGACCTCAAGTGCCACTTCTCTGGGTATGGCGCATGCATTGGGATCGGTCTGGCTTGCCCGTAAAACTTCTTTGAGCATGGCTGTGGACTGAAAGACTTGCAGCACCCTGCTTCGTGCATCGAACTGCAAATGACACCTGAGGTCGTCCGTTGTTTCAAAACGCAAACCGGTGATATTTCTCACTAGTGTCGCGGCATTGAGTGTATCGCTGAGGTTTTGCTTAGTCGAAGCTTTCACCACAGCCAACATCGGAGACCCGGTGCTGGATCGAAGTGCGGCTTGGAGCACTTCGCCGGCTTTGACGTTCGGTCGCCATGTAAATGGTTCCACCCCTTTGCGAGTTGCATCAGTGTGGTCGCAATTAACCGAGAAGACAACACTTGCAGCTAGGTCTATCGCTTGAGCTTGGTCGAGCCGGGTCAACTGGTCATCAGGCTGTGAGCTTAGGGCGGCGAAACAGTGTGTCGAAAGCTCCGTCCGCGTCCAGTCCATATGTGCTCTAAGAGCTCTGATGACAGCCAAAAGGTCATCGTGAGAATTCAAAACACTGCCTTTGTTGCTTTGAGGAGAGAAACATGCGACAGCGTCGCCGTAGGAGCCCCAGAAACAGTTGAGACTTTCTTTTCGCTTCCATGGGCATCCCGAGGAATCGCAGCTGGGTTGGTCTATACAGTGTGCGCACAATTGCCAATTCCAGAGTTCTATGCCTAGCTTTCGCTTGCAGTCATCCCCCGGAGTATCTCGAAGCAAGTCGTTTTGCGCAGCAGCCATTGCAGATCGTAGGAGGCTGAAGACAGAAGGTGCGACGCCCGCGATGGAGTGTTGAGCCAGGCTGTGTTCAACTATAGCTGATCGCCTTCAGCCCAAATTGCCCCAAAACAGCACGATTGGTTGCGAAACGCCACTTGACGTGTTCAATAAAGATGATTGGCGAGCAACATCATGTAAGCGACATGCCGGATGAAATCTGGACTCAGAACGTATAGTTAATACGTGTAGACTTGAAAACAAATCTGCCTGCAGCGCTTACGCACCTCCGCAGGCTGTGTCGCGTCGTCTCTCCTCCGGCTGTCGTTCAGCTGCTGTGCTGCATCATCCGAACAACGCAGTCAATATCGAGCTTTAATGTCTCTCTTCGCGATCAGGCTACCCTCACACGTCGTTCGATACCTATAATGCCGAAGGCAAGCGATCAAGCAGATGATCAAGGCAGCGACTCAGGCTACGGGTCAATCCCAGAACCACTTACTCGCGAACCCAGCATCGCTCAGGTCTCTGACGTTGCGACTACAACCGCTCCTCAAGCACTGTCTGTCAACTCCGGTCCCGCAGATGAAAGCGTGCCTACCGTCCCCGGACACGCCCAAAGTGCGCAGCACACAATCTGCGGACTCAACGTGTGGAGCCTTAACATACCCCGAGCAACACAAGTTTATTACAGTGCCATCCATAATCGGCTCCGCACTGGCATACGAAATTATCTAATCGATAAGAAGAAGCCGACGACGCTTCTGACCCTGGCGCTGCGTCTACTGGGCAACACCGAGACGACAGCACAGCCTTATATTGTGGTGTACTGCCATCAGAAGTCCAAACGCAGAGCAGAGAAGTACGTCCGAAAGACATACGTGAGAGAACTTTGGCAGAGTGACTTGAGCTTCAATCTCAATATCTGCGTCGATTCATGCGGTTTAGAGCGAAGCGCGCTGGAACTCATGGGTGACGTAGTCGGTACCATCGAAAGTCGTTTTGGGGGCGCCACGATTGAGGTTCTCTTTGACGAGACTTCCTCCTTAGCGACGATAGGAGGTGATGTGTACTTGAACTTTGTCGACGGAACCTCCGAGAGATATGGATTGACAGCATACCATGTGTTCAACCACGTTGACGGTGCCGAATTCGATGATGGTGCCTCATCCTCAAGCGACTCTGACTCGAGCGAGTGGTCCGAAGATGGCAATGAAACAGACACCAGTGTACCGTCAGTGAGGTCTTTCGAAAACGCAGACTCAAAAGCGACTGGAGCCAACATGGCAACGATGCTGTGGTCTAAGATGCCAACTGCCTCCCCTCATTACCACGCTGAGTCAATGAGGCCCAGAAGAGTGTTTGATGATTCTTCGAGAGATCCTGAGTCGTGGACTGGAATTTCTCCTGCACAGCGAGTATACTCTCGAGGACCACGCGAAACGCTGTCTAACGATAATGTACATGAAGTAGCGGCATCAAACGAGAGCGTTCCAAACAGGATACTCCTAGGTGCTGCTGTTTCCGATACTCTCGCATCTGACGTAGCGCGCAATCGCGATTGGGCCTTGATCGAATATGCACAGAAAGCTTCGAACGACTCCGTGCCTCGAAGATCCATTGAGGCAGTGGCTTTCGATCCCCAATATGGCACCATCGAAGTCTCTGTGAGGTTCCACGGGGTGGCAGAAGCCGGCCGCCTGTGTGCGGTGCCTACGTCTACAATTGTACCTGGTGGAACAACCTTCGTTGATGTCTACACATTCACTTTCGAGCAGTGCCCAGGTCAGTAATTAGGCTTCAGGATCAATTCTGTATTGACACATCTTAGTTGACCTCGATGGTATTTCTGGCTCTTGGGTTTTGCGGGAGACGAGCGACACTACGTTTGTCTACGGACAAGTAGTTGCAAAAGACAGATTTGAGAACCTCTACGTGGTTCCCATGGTTGAAATCTTACCAGAGATACAGCAGCTCTATGGCGCCAGGATGGTATCGCTTTACGATCTCAAAAATACGACGCAGCAAGAACATGGAAGTCCCGCAACATCGCCGATGACACGAGCTTCTCCAGCAGCGCCGACTGAAAATCTCGCTCAAGCTAAGCTGGCGTCTCACGATGATCCCGAGTCTACAACCTGGCTGAACATCCGAGGAAGTAGACACGAAGACTTCGCAGAATCTAATCTCGGAAGCCAGTATGAAGAAACGGGAGCAACGCAAGACCACGGAGAAACTACTGAAGTAGCACGACCGGTCATCAAAGTAACGCCACATGACCACTCAAGTCTCGCAGGAAGGCCAAATGAACCCAGTATTGCACTTAGGACCGAACGAAGACTATACACCAGCAATCTGGGGACACCAGTGCATTTCAAAACACCGGAAAATTCGAGCGTGGTGTCGGATGCCGGTCAACAATGGGGCTTAATGATGAAGATAGATCCTAATACGGTTGGAGCCGCAGCGAGGAGGTTGAGGAGAAGACAGGCAGCTAAGGAGTCCAGACTGAGCAGCGAGCTGATTGCATGTTGTCAGAAGAGCAACTTCCATGACCCAGAACAGGAATACTTCCCGATTGGCCACGTGAAGCAACTCATTTCTCCAGCATCAGTGGAAGCGGAGTTCCTGCGATGTAAAGAGGCGGCACAAGACTTAGAGGACTGGGGTGAAGAGGAGAAAAATGGCTTCATTATCGGAATCTGCGAGCAGTCGTACAGAACGTTTGCAACAGCCGTTCACTGCGGTCTCGAGAAGGTGGCATTACTGGACTTCATGCTTGAGCTGCAAGAGAAGTATCTTACAGACCAAGACTTGCCAACAGTATCAGAAGACGTTATACTCGACTGCCTTGGGGGCAGAGATAAAGCGAAGGCACATAATTTCTGCATTTACAGATGGAAGTTCTTGGCTCCCACATTCTCGCCCGACCAATACGACTACAATCTGGCGAATGACTGCATCTTCCCTTTTCATAAGGATGCTACCATGTCAAGAAGTGGAGGCTTTGGGACTGTGTCCAGGGTGGAAATCCATCCAGATCATCTAGATCACGCAAATCTGCAATATGTATGTGTAATGGACGCTCAAATGACGCAGAAACTGATAAATACAGATTGCCGTCAAGGAGCTACAAATATCACAAGATAAGGAGAGAGGTGCCACCGAAGAGGCATGGGAAGATGAGGCAAACGCATTGCGGAAGATCAACAAAATCAAGCACCCACACATCACGCCATGTATAGCTGCTATTCGTAGAGGAGACCGCCGGTATTTTATGTTTCCATGGGCTGAGGGTGGCAATTTACAAGAGTATTGGATGAAAACTGCAAAGCGAAGCCCAGATACAAGGTCCGTCCAAGCGATGATTGAGCAATTACGAGGCCTTGCAGATGCTCTGGATGCACTTCACAATCATAAGAGCAGTGACAAAAATAATCTCGTGGGACCTCAGAGCGGTGAACCCGACAAGGATGGATCTATTCGACACGGCGACCTCAAACCTGAGAACATCTTACGTTTCATGGCTGGGTCGGACGAAAGAGCGCGAGATACCGAAGAGGAGCTTGGCAATCTGAAAATAACAGACATGGGTCTTGCCAAAGAACACAATGTCGCGACACAACTTCGAGCAAATACAAGTCAGAGATATGGCACTATTCGATATGAGGCGCCAGAAGCGATAACTGAAACAAAGGGTCGATCTCGTCTGTACGACGTGTGGTCCCTGGGGTGTATCACGTTGGAGTTCATCATCTGGACCCTTCACGGAAACACGGTCCTCGAAGAGTTCTACACCCAGGTTGAGGCTGGCAGGCGCCAGACTTGCCAGTATTTCGAACTTAACGAAGATAGGACTGGTGCTGAATTACATCATGTTGTAATCGAATGGATTCGACGTATACAGCTTTCAGATCCAGAATGTTCTCAGGACACAGCCATAAGAGAGCTGCTTGATATCGTCCGAAACAGACTCCTCGTGGTGAACCTAGGTATCGACAGATTGCAACCAGTCACCTCTACATCCATTGCTGACAGTGCATCTCCGAAAAGCCGGGCAACCGCGGCGGAATTTCGAGACCGCCTTGAAATCATCCTCATGAAGGGCAAGACAATCCCGAACTACTTTTACACGGGAAGAAGCCGCGAGGCTGTTCGGCTTCCTGGAAGAACCCTCTTCTTGTATCCAAACCTTGCAACGGTCAGAGACTCACACGACACCAGTAATGAACGATCCTTTGTAGTCACTGCCACTCACATACGGCGACAGGAATCTACAGTAAGTCGCAGCCGTAATCGAGGGGCCACCCAATCGATGCGAATGAGTATTGCAAGAATGAGCTCTAGCATGTTGGATTATACACTTCACGGAAAAACAAACATATTTTGAGTGCGGCAACGGCATAAGATGCGAAATCTTGGTTTCAAAGCATAAGTACGGATACCATCAGGGGCCATTAGACCAAATCACTGATGCATTCTCTCTAGTACCATGGCAATTCATGCGCACTGCAAATAGCGTATGATGAAGATGTGTACAAGTCATACTAGCGGCTCCAATTCTCGAGAGACTCAGATCGATCATTGGCCATTGCAGGTCTCGAAAAGCGTCTTCGTCAGGCCTTTCGCACCGAGGGCGGATTCGGTGTCTTCGACGATGGATGGACTGGAGCCGATCGATTTCACGGAAAGAGATTTCCAAGTGCCGAGTTGATCGTGGATGGCGTACAATGGTGGCATCGACTATACCACACCAGAAGGCGAGTGGGAGTTGAACGACATAAAGGAACCTTGGACACGAGGCACTGTCTCTGCCACGATCTCGGCGCCTCAAAGTGGTGTCATAGCCATTTCGGCTAACGTGCGCAATTTCCAGGTCGCAAACAGGCCGCCAGATGAAGTCAAGCTATTCTATGATACCGAGAGAAGGAAGGGATCGGACGGACAGAGGGCGCAGTAGCTATCAGTAGACAATTTTTCACTTCCAGAGCCTTCACTGCAAGGTCTCGCTCCAATTTGCACGTGCGCACCTTTTCATTCGGCAATCAACCTTTCAACGACCCCACGTTCGTCTGCCCTAGCTCAATTTTGATTGCTCGCCCGAGTAAAGTGATGGTGTTCCGAGTTGCTCCCACACAATCGTTACTCTACGCTATCCCACTCCTCTTTCTTCCGCTCAATCTTTGGCTCCTCGCCACCTCGCCAACTGGACATCAACATGTCTGATCTCCACGACAACGTGAACGAGCTTCACGCCCTTGCAGTGAGCATGTACAATACCAAGATGCGCAAAATCCCCGCGCGAGCCTTTTTCCTTAGTCGCAAACCTACTCTGGTCGAGATCTACAAGGAAACTGATCTACACAACCCGCTCGCCCACGAAGACTGCCAGCTTCCCATGGTCCTGTCCAACTACAACACCCTCGTCGCATGCCGCTTTCGCGCCCACAAGGCAGAGCAAGACCCAGCCATCACGTTGGCCCTATGGCTATGGTCAATGGATCGAAGGCACTTGTCGGATGTGGGAGCACAGGGCAGACATAGATGAGGCAGAAGGTTGTTGTATTAAGAGAGCTACATAGAGCGATT
>QVXC01000550.1:0-20586 GCA_003501895.1 Phaeosphaeria sp. A1 3.1a | reverse complement strand
TGACTTCTAGGTGACCGCTGAGGGTCATCACCTTACTGTCATCAACTCCAGCCTGTTGTTGAGCCTTGCTTGTAACATTTGTGTACTTGCGCCGCTGTCTGGCGCATTATGAGATTCAGTAATGTCAATCCATGCGTGCCAGGACACCTAGCGTGACGGGACACTTTCTCTACCGGGCAACCGGCATGCTCTCAAAATGCATGTAACTTGACCAGCCCAGCGTGCATTTGTTCTTGAGCTCTCGCTCTTCTACTGCTCTCTTCTCCGGCGCAAAAAAGCGCATTGCTGACGACACTGTCTCTCTCTTTGCTAGTGCTATCAATTGACTTTACCTAGAAGCCCCCCAGCTCGTTTGCGATCACGTACAGTTGTAAGAAACTCGGCAGGTCAAAGAGCGAGCTAAGAAGGCGAACATCAAGACTGCAGCCTTAGAAAGTCAATTTAAGCCTTGGACTGCGCAGTCCAGCAGTTTCTCCGCGCAAACGGCAAGATCGTCAAAATGCGACTGATTCGTCGTGCGTGTTAAGCGGGCTTTTGGCTACCGGTACAGTAGCGTGCTGAGATGTGTGCGACTCTTATGGCGAGTTGTGGCTGAGCACTATTGCTCTTGTGTCTGACCACCGAAGTCACTTTGACATGTTAATTGACTCTAATACTAGAGCCGACATGTTATGCTGCTAGATATAAGGATAACAACAGAGAGAGAGGCGGTTCTGCTTTACTTTATAGAAAGCTGTGCATCTAATTATGTACCTCCTGCTTAGCCTTCCCTGCTTTAAATTTTTAATTATGGGCTTTGTCAGTCTACACGAAAGCCTGAAGACCTTATAAGTGGGTACATTTAGACCTCTGCATGGAGCGGTCGAACAAGAGGATCTAAGACTGCTCCTGTAATGCAAGCACTTCGCTACGATGTTGGCGACATGCGCGGGTAGTTGGGTGATACTCCCCGAGGGCAACGCTGTACCCGTCACACGCCTTGTTGTACAAGTTAAGAGACTCCTTGTAGTCGCAGAGCTGCACATGCAGGCGAGCAAGGTGGTACACGCTGGTGAGCGTGTCGGGGTGCTCACGACCAAGCACTTTCTCTCTTGCTTCCAGCGTTCGTCGATGTATCGCTTCTGCCTCCTCGTACTTGCCCTGCCTCGACAGCACCGACCCAAGGTTGCTGATGCTGGTGAGCGTGTCAGGGTGCTCACGCCCAAGCACCTTCTCAGATCCTTCTAGATCTCGTCGATGCATCGCTTCTGCCTCCTCGTACTTGCCCTGCCTCGACAGCACTAACCCAAGGTTGCTGACGCTGGTGAGCGTATAGGGGTGCTCACGACCAAGCACTTTCTCGTACCCTTCTAGCGCTCGTCGATGCATCGCTTCTGCCTCCTCGTACTTGCCCTGCCTCAACAGCACCGACCCAAGGTTGCTGACGCTGGTGAGCGTGTCAGGGTGCTCACGCCCAAGCACCTTCTCAGATCCTTCTAGATCTCGTCGATGTATCGCTTCCGCCTCCTCGTACTTGCCCTGGCTCTCCAGCACCGACCCAAGGTTGCTGACGCTGGTGAGCGTGTCAGGGTGCTCACGCGCAAGCACTTTCTCTCTTGCTTCCAGCGCTCGTCGATGCATCGCTTCTGCCTCCTCGTACTTGCCCTGCCTCGACAGCACCGACCCAAGGTTGCTGACGCTGGTGAGCGTGTCGGGGTTCTTGCTACCCAGTACTCTCCTCCTCGACTCCATCACTTGCAAATAGAGCTCTTCAGCTCTCTTATATTGTCCATCGCTCTCCAGAGCCCTAGCGCAAACTTCTGCAAGATTCGTTCCTTCCCTGTCGTCGTTCTTCTCACTATGCGCCAGTGCGTATTGTGCGTGCGGTAGCAATCGCCTCCATTTACTTCTGTTGCTGTGACCGTTGTTTGGAAACACCTGGAGCAGCTGCGTGACTGTGCGTTGACTGCATTCGCGAAGCTGTCCCTGCACCTGTAACTCTTCTCGTAAGGCTTGGTGCACTAATCGATGAACGTCAAATGCTGACTCATCAGGTCGCCTTGTCACTAGCGCATACCTGTCGAGTAGCATGACGGCATTTTCACGGGCTTGCGGTGAAGCTGCCACAAGGAGATCGAGTGGAATGTCCCTTCGATCTACGCACGCGGCAAAGTAGAGATAGTTGGCAGCAATAGCATTGCTCTTCCGGACCTGACCCATGGAGAGAGACAACGTAGCAGCTACAGCCTTTCTCAGACCTGACTCCCCCTGGTCGCTTTCATATGAATCATTGCTGTACTCAAGAGCTGCTTCATCATGCTCATCTAGTTGTGCTTGGTACTGTTGCACTGTCATTTCGCTTGCGTTCATGCACATTGCCGCTTGCATTATTGCCAAAGGCAGGTGCGATAATTTTCTTAGCAAGCGAATAGCGCCAGGCTGCTGAGCATCATTAAGTGGCGTTGTTAGACGACTTTGCAACATTCTCAGCGCTGTGCCTGACGTCAGCTCATGCAGTGCTACCACGTTCTGTGGAGAAAGCGCCTTAGCTGTGTCACCCTCTGTTGTCGTAAAGATGATAGAACACAGTTTAGAGCGCGTCAGAAGGTCGGCCAAGTCTGCAGCTTTCCTTGTCGACGAGCTATCACGCTGCACAGTTGTGCCCTCGACGTTGTCGACGATCAATAAACACTGCCGCCTACTCAGCTCTGCCGTGCAACGTTTTACGATCTGCTCTATGTCTGCCGGGTCATCGTCGCAACCAGGAACGCCGAGCTTTTCTGCAATACTTGCATAGGACTGGTCGAGACTGTCCTTGGTACTAGCATCGATCCAGAATACTGAGCAATGCTTGTGTTTCTTCAGAGCTCTATGTGCAACCTCGAGCGCGAGCTGCGACTTGCCCGTTCCGCCAGGCCCGACTATTGCAACCGTGGAGATACTCTGCGTGTTGCTGAACAGCTTCTCTTCGACTTCAGCAAGCTGTAATTCGCGACCCACAAAAGACTTGTTGCGCGAGAACGGAATGATCGACGGTGCGCAGCCAGCCCCATCCACTTCAGCCTGCAGTCTTTCTAATGCGCTCTCCCTTCCTTCGCCATAGGTTGCAGGCATAGAGACACCAAGAAGTCCAAGCAGGCAGTATACCATGTCTTCTGCCTCGGTCGTTTCGCGGCCGCTAATCCACTGCATGCGCTCAGATATGCTGAATTGGTTGAGGGGGCAGTTGCGCAGTGCTGCAAGCGGAATGCCGGTGATGCTATGCAGTAGTTGGTCGAGCGAGGCTTTATCGCCTATGCGCTGCCCTTCACACGAGAAGAAATCTACAGACGCCGGCGCTATCAGCTCCTGCAACGTCCATCCGCGAGTGAACCACTTGCTTCGCCGAAGCAATGCATTCCAGTCGCTACATAAAACGGTCGAGGTCGAGGTCGAGGTCAGCGCTGGCACGTCTGACAAGAAGACGTAGCACCGAGTCGCGTTTTTGTACCACTGGAACATCGAGTTGATCGCTTTTGAACGCTCTTTGTTGTTCCATCTGTCGATGCAGCACGTGTCGATCCAGAAGTACTGCAGCTCGTCCCGCGCCATCTGCTCGGCGCAAAACATGAGCTTCTTGTAGCCTTCATTTTTCTCCTTGTACCTTTCGCTCGCTATGTCTTCGATGAGGATCTCCGAGTCGCTCCATCTGTGCGACATGGCAGCGTAGGGTGGGACCGGCTTGCCGCGAAAGTCTGTTAGTACCAGCTTGCCGTGCGCATCAAAGTGAAGAAGGCGCATAGCGCTTGCAGATTGGAATGCAGTCTGGAAAAGTAGAGGCGCGGACAAGTTTCGTGACAGTAGACTAGAACGATATGGTTGCGACTATCCAGAAAAGGCAGCCTGCCGAGGCAGTTTGTGCAAATAGGCTGAGGCTGAAGGTGCTGGCTGCATTAAGCGCCCAGCGTCCTGCACCGCCTTGCCTCACCTCACTATCTGCGCTGAGATGATGTTCGTCTTGTAGTGTCATGCTAGAGGAGCGCACACGTGGGCAAAGTGCCAGTACATAGAACAGATCTGCAAAGGGTCGTCGTCTCGCGCATGGGTCCATGCGACTGGGGGGCCGAGCGGAGGAAGAGGTTCCTAGATGGGTGGGAATAAGAGTCGCTTGAGGCCAGATGGTCGGAGCGATGGTCGGAGCAGCAGTTCTCAGCCACAGCACCTAGTGCCCTGGGCAGATATCTCAGCACGCTACTGTCGCCAAATCTCGCTTAAGACGCACGACCGGTCAGACGCGGTTTGACGATTTTGCCGTCAGCGCGGAGAAACTGCCGGAATGCACACTCCTTACAGTACCTTATTAACTTGATCTTTTAAGGCTGCAGTCTTACACAGTAGACGCGTAAGGTGAGTTGCCAAGACCTTCGCTTATGAGTGGGGTAGAATTGTGTTGTGGCTGCGCTCGAGGTGAAGCCGGTTTCGCTAGTGACTGTATAGAAAGAGGTACTAAGGAGAGAAAACAGCAGGCGGTTACCGATGCAGTACATTTATTTGACCTTCTCTATACTGACCAAGGCAAGCTAGTAGAGGCAGAGAAGATGTACGAGCGGGCGCTGCGAGGGACAAATGAGGCACTTGGACCAACCCACACGTCGACACTCGACACAGTCAACAACCTGGGCAACCTCTATGTAGACCAAGGCAAGCTGGCAGAGGCAGAGAAGATTCCAGGCTGACTACGATCTTGCTAAGTAGAACTATATCTTAATTGTCCACAATAGTTAGCATTAACATGACGCAGAGTGTGGATCTACTGCTGCTCGTGGTAGAGGCAATCGAGCCACCTCAGCGGCTGCCTCTACCACGAGCAGCTTCCGTACGACTGCTGCTTGTGGCGGAGGCGGTAGAGCTGCCTCTGCTCGGCTGCCTCTACTACGAGTAGTAACTATACGACTGTTGCGACTGTATGGGTACTGGGGCGCAGTACAGGCAGCAGCTGCTCGCCGACACCGCGACCAGTATATACAGTAAAAGCTGCGGCAGGTGTAAACTGGCAATGGGCAGGCTGAGGTTGCGCTCGGCGGGGCAGCTCGAGAGCTGTAAAGCTCGCGTGATGGTTCTGGTTGTTTATACGATTTTGTTGTTATTGAAAGCTTTGTACGTATACACATTGATAAGAATCGTTCTGTTAACGTAAACCATCAGCGAGCCCACCACATCACCGAACCCGCCAAAACATGCCAAGACTATACTCTTCTCTCTCTACCTATTATGTCTAATCAACACAACGCGCAATTATTTGAACACGAAGTTAGACTTGAGCTTGCCCTTCAAGCCTATCAAGCTGGCCAATTTCAAAGCCACCGAGCCGCTGCTGCTGCCTTTAACGTTAAACGCCAGACTCTCGATGAGCGCGCTCGTGGGGTACCTTTTCGCCTTGAAACACGCGCAAACTCCTATCAGCTTACTACCACCGAAGAGCAGACGATTGTCCGATATATACTCGACCTTGTTTCGCGAGGATTTGCGCCCCGGCTGTGCGAGGTAGCAGATATGGCTGATAAACTGTTGGGTGTACGCGGAGGCAAGCCTGTTGGGAAGTGCTGGGCTGAGCTTAAAATGGCCTTCAGTCGAGCTAAGGATAGGCAGAGGATACTGCAGGAAGATCCTGCGATTATTGGCGCGTGGTTCAAGCTGGTTGCGGACACCAAAGCCAAGTACGGCGTGCACGACGACGACGTGCACAACTTTGACGAGACTGGCTTCCAGATGGGCGTGATTAGGTCAATGAAGGTCGTCACAGGTTCAGAGAGGCGTACTTGACCTGACCTGGTCCAGCCAGGCGATCGCGAGTAGGTTACAGTTATCCAGAGCATCTGCGCTGCTGGGCATGCGACCCCGCCCTTCATCATCTACAAAGGACGCGTTCACATCTCTGCGTGGTATGTGGAGACTTCAATACCGCGCAATTGGAAGCTCTCAGTCTCTGAGAACAGGTGGACAAATAACGCGCTTGGTCTGGAGTGGTTAAAGCATTTTGACGCGCATACAAAGGCGCGTCAAGTGGGGGGGGGTTTAGGCTGCTCATCTTAGACGGCCATGAGAGCCATCTTAACCAGGATTTCAAGGACCACTGCCTTGAAAGCAAGATACTAACCCTCTGTATGCCACTCCACTCGTCGCATATCCTCCAGCCTCTTGACGTGGTCTGCTTCTCGCCGCTGAAGCGCAAGTACTCCCAACGCGTCAGAGACTTGGCACGGAAACGCGTCTTCCACATCAACAAGGAAGGCTTCCTCCCAGCCTTTAGAGACGCGTTCTTGGACGTGTTTACGGAGGATAACTGTCGAAAGGCCTTTGAGGCATCAGGGCTAGTCCCTATCAACGCGCAAGTAGTGCTGGATCGCCTTGAAGTGCGGCTGCGTACCCCGCCAGAACCCCTCCTCCCAGAGACGCCATGGCAGTCGAAGACTCCAAGCAATACACACGAGTTTGGATCTCAGTCAAAACTTATACGCGAGTCTTTTATTCGGTCCCCAGTTACAGCGCAGACAGGCTTCTCGCAGCTTATAAAGGGAGCTGAACTTATGCTGCACCAGAACGCGCTGCTTGTTGCCCGTATCCACGAGGTTGAGGAGCAGTTAGCAGTAATAACTAAGCGGAAATCGCGCAAAAGAAAGCGGATCAGCAAGGTGGGACTATGGCTTATGGGATTGCAGCAGTGCAGGTAGCTGCTGAGGCGTCTACAGCACCTCAGCAATCAAAGAAGGCTCGTAGTAGTGGTAATCAAGAACCAGCTCAACCAGCACTACGGCGCTGTGGGAACTGTGGAAAGACTGGGCACAACGCGCGAACGTGTAAGAAGGATACAGAAGCTTCTTCTGAATCAGATGTAAGCACTATATACGCTGGCTCTTTGTTCGATAGCGATTAAATTGAAGATTTATAACCTGTGTTGCTCGTGCCAAGCGTTTTTGGCGGGTTCGGTGATGTAGCGGGCTCGCTGATGGTTTACGTTATTTATATTAATTTAGATCGATTCTATTAGCTAGTATATATCTGCATGTGCTCAGACGTGACGAGCTAGGCATGCTCAGCTCTCGAACCTTGAGGTTTGACGCCACTAGCTGGACATGATATTGGATGCGGGGTACCTTCACCGTATGTCTTACCACGTTTGTCTTACTTATTGTAGCCAATAGGCTTAGTTCATTTTTCTGCACATTCTACAAACTCTCACTTCTTGTAATTACTCATAGTGCTGGTAGCGCACTAGTAAAACATCTCAGCACTAGGGTTAACGTATGTTCTGCAGCCTTCACGAATTCGAAAGACGTGCAGAGGTCCTACTCTAGAGCCAGGTCACATCAGCGCGCCAAGCTGGCCGTTGGACGAGAGCTGACGAGAAACCATTCGGCTGGATCGTAAATTTCGCAGTCTGTGCATCTTACTACCAATAACGCCGCGTATGCACAAAGAACGATTTGGTGGTTCTGCTGCCGAGCACACAAGACTTCAGCTCTGACACACCGGTGGCTTGAAGCATTCGTATTGCATAATTATATGCAGTGTGCGATGTTATCACGTCTGCGATCGAATCAGATTTCGTGGAACAGCGAGTTGGTGAGATGGTGAGACGGGCCGGTGAGAGCTGAAGGACGTGGAGCGCATCCTGCTCCGCTGAGGATGAATATTTATGTCGACTTCGCGCCGTGATCGAGAGATGATCTAGAGCAGTGCTAAGCAGTCCTGCAAGAAGTGTGAATTTGTCAGATTATTTGCGATCGTTTGTACCATCGACATTCTACGAACATGGGAAATTGGGCCAACTTCCTGACCACAGGCATTAAGATTGACGGTAGTAAGTGGTCCTTTCAATTGACGTGTGACCAGGATTCAGTACTGAATGTATACTGCAGCTGCTGCGCCGAGTCGCAAAGAGATCCGGGACCTCTCCAACATCGAATTGATCCTCTTGCGTGAAGGACTTGCAAAGTTCCAGAACGAAAAATCCAAAGAAGATCCAAAGTCATGGTTCCAGGTCGCTGGTAATTATCTGCCCTCGCTCTGCTCTGACAGGTTGTATGTTGTGTGGAAAGTTGATCGTTTCAAGGTATCCACGGGTTACCATATACGACCTGGCCGGCTCAGTCTTGGAACAATGACATTCCACGCAAGGCTGGAAGGAAGCGAATCGATGGATTCTGTACACACAGCTCCATCATTTTTTTGACATGGCATCGTCCCTACTTGTCTCTTTTCGAGGTAAGTGAGATTCCTGACAATGCACCTCTCCCAGACTTACGAGAGAAAGACACTTTTGTTCGAACACGTGCAAGACTTTGTTAGTGGCATTGATGGTAGCCACCCAGACAAACAGCGTTACGTGGAGGCAGCGAAGGCATTCCGTCTTCCGTACTGGGACTGGGCCCGGCGAGGTCAATCTGCCATCTTTCCACAGGTGGCGCTTGACAACACATACAATCGCGCGTCGGTGCCCCGTTCGTCCAAATCATGGTTCAACAACAATCCTGTGTACAATCCTTTGTTCCAGTACCGCTTTCCAGAGGGGACAGACCCCAACATTGCCCGTGTAAGTCGTCAAACCTTGATACGTGTTGCGCCCATCTTGTCTGCTTTCGATATGAATGTTACTTTGCTGAACATGACCAGGGCTCCGCTACGACTGTTCGATATCCAAATTCCGGGGACGGGAAAAGGGCGATCGAGTCAGAGCTGTCTCAGTTCTTCACCGATAGGGAAAGTGTAGGGATCGAGACAAAGAATCTGTCAGAGCGCACTGCTTATACACTTCTCGCCTATAAACGCTATGTCTCGATGAGCAACAATGCGTACCCCGATAATAGAGATAGTTCGGGACGGCCTGTGAAACCAGAGGTCTGGGGCAGCCTGGAAGATACTCACAACTCGGTGCATGGCCTGACTGGTGGCACTGGGGGGCACATGGGAGACCCAACCGTGGCCGCATTCGATCCAATCTTCTGGCTGCACCACGCGTGAGTTGTCCTCCCAAGTTATTGTATGCTTGACTGATAGGAGCCAGCAACATCGATCGTCTCTTTGCGATCTGGCAAGCCCTCCACGAGAAGGACGATGATGTCGACGCGTGGGTCACACGCCGGTCTACCACTGAAGGAAGCTGGACTCAGACCTCTGGGGATTTCGAGGACGTCAACACGAAGCTGTTTCCCTTCCGACCCAGTGAAGAGTCCTGGTACGACTCCAAGATCAACAGCGGTGATACCAGCATGAGAAGGACGGAACCATTCGGTTACACGTACCCTGAGACAGCAGGGTTGAAGTACCCTCCATCGGCTAGTGCCAGAACGAAGCTGTACAACACGGTCCAGACTTATTACACCAATCTTCCGCGGCTCATCCGCCAGAGTAGGGCCAACGATGAGACGGCAGGTGACTTCTTGCTCCCTCAGGCGAACATGTTATCGCAGATCGCGGAGACCAACACGCTGAAAGCAACCCACGCAACGGCGCTCGAGCTTGCCAGCACCCTTCCCACGCAGGAGGAGCTCCTGGCAAAATCTATTGGGCCCGAAAAGCCATTCTTGAGGGATCTAGCCCCGAATAACGAGTATCTTGAATGGCTCTTTAATGTCAAGGCCGAACGGCACGCGCAGGGTGGCAAGTACAGTGTGCACGTGTTCCTGGATGCTGTCGAAGAAGACAACGTCGCTTTGTGGCCCATGTCGCCGCACTACGTTGGATCCTTTGCGCCCTTCGGGCAGGCGGCGGATACCATGTGCGACAACTGTAAAGACCAGCAGGATGCGCATCTGGAGATCACTGGGCAGATCCCACTGACCATTGCACTTGTCGAGCGCTATCTTGCGCAGCGCATCCCCAATCTCGGTGTAGAGACGGTGGTGCCATATCTGACGAGGAATCTCCACTGGCGAGTTGAAATTGTAAGTGTCTTTGCTGTTGGTAGACTAGCATAGCAAGAAGCGCTAACTCGAGCCTCACCGGACCAGGGCGGACAGGCGGTCGCGAATCGAGCACAAGTGGACGGGTTAACAGTCTTCGTCGTGTCGAACAGGGTGACGCTACCGGAAGACGAGTCGCAACCGCCCGTCTACGATGAGAATGTAACGATTCATGCTGAAGTTACGACGAAGCCGGGTGGCGAGGGCCGCGGAGAGGGTACAGGCCTGACCGTGGGGCAGTGAGGAGGGATGGGCAGAAGGGAGTTAGCTAGTCAATGCGGCCAAGGCGTTATCGCGAGCATATGATTCTGATGCACCCCAGAGCCGGGCCACGTGATGCGGCGGCCGACGTCACCCCGCGGCCAAAATGGCAGCCGCGTGGTGCGCGCCTGCGACATTGGATCCGGCGCCTTCACCTTCGCACGCCAGCAGCTCGTGCATGCACATGGTCCCCCGTGCGCCCGCCTGATGCTTACACCGCTGCTTTTGCGTGTGAACATGTCGGCTCCACAGCTTATCATCTGCTTTCCGTGTATGCCTGGCGCGGGGGCAGTTTGGCCGAGTGTGTGTGCAGCGCCGTCCTCGTGAGCGGGCAGCAACAACCAAGGAAAGCTTAAGAGGCCGCTCCAACCTCACCGCAGGGCGTGTCCCAGGCCTCTGCTGCTGTTCGGTCTATAAGACACGCTCCTTCCTGGACAGAGCCCATCGCGGCTTCCCCAACAACTTTATTCGCCAACGCCCCGGCCACGGCACCAGACACGAGCAGCACGAACAGCACCAACAACGCTCGCACACCAACCATGCCCGCAGACGACAAGGACGCAGCGCCGCGGCGGAGGTGGAATTTGGGCATCCTGAGCGATCCCCAGACGGACGAAGTGCCTGGTGAGTACCGTCACATGCAGCGAGTGGCTCTGTACATACTCATAGCCCGTCCCCAGGCTCCGTCATCCTCCTCTCGCGCGCACACAACCGCAACGAGCCGCTGGGGCTGCAGCATGCCCACGCACGCACATCCGCCTCGTCGCTGCCTTCAGTATATGCCCGCGCCCGCAGCATCTCCCGCAGCTCCCGCCAGCCGCCCGAGAAGAAGCGCACCAAAGACGGCCGCTTCATCCTCGACCCCCAGCCCGAAGACTCGGCCAATGACCCGCTCAACTGGCGCCAGGTGCGACGCGACGTGGCCCTCGTCTCTCTGGGCTTCTACTGCATGGTCGGCGGTGGCATGACGCCCGTCCTCGCCGCCGGCTTCAACGATGTCGCTCGCACATACGACGTGACGATACCCCAGGTCGCCCTGACCACGGGCCTGTACATGTTGGGCCTGGGACTTGGCAGCGTCATCGCCTCACCGACCGCCATCCTGTGGGGAAAGCGCCCCGTCTATCTCGGTGCTATCATCCTCTTCACCCTGTCCTCGATATGGTGTGCTCTCTCGCCCAACTACGCCTCTCTGGTAGTTGCCCGTATCGTCCAGGGCTTTTCTGTCTCGCCCGTCGAATGTCTCCCTAGCGCCACCATCGCCGAGATCTTCTTCCTGCACGAACGGGCATATCGCCTGGGTGTGTACACGCTGCTCTTGCTCGGCGGCAAGAACCTGATCCCGCTCGTGAGCGCCGTTATTGTGCAGTCTCTCGGCTGGCGATGGGTCTTCTGGATCACAGCCATCGTCGTTGGCTTCTGCTTCTTTCTCATCTTTTTCTTTGTTCCCGAGACCTTCTGGGACCGCGCACCCAGGCCCGCTCGACGCCGTAACACGAGTCGTAGCCGCAGCCCAGGCAAACGTCGAAGTTCCTTCCACCTGCCACACAAGCACGCAAAGAAAGGCGCCGATACGGCTGCTCCGGAGACTCCCGCTGCACTTGCAGCACAAGATCCCGCTTTCCTCATCACAAAGCCACCAAAAGCAGCCAAACATGCTCACGTTGGCTTCGCCGATGACGTGAGGCAGGGCAGCGACGATGCTGTTCGCACTGACTGGGCCGACCATGTGGGCGAACACGAGCATGGCCCAACTACGCCGCGATCGCCTATTAGCTCCCACTCTTCTCCACCCAGCACGCCCCACGGTACGCCCCAGGGATACTTTCCCCAGGTTCCCCACAACCAAGCATCAGACCCGGAGAAGCAGGAAACTCAGTCTGGATCCAACATGCACGCCCTGACAGATTCTGATGCCGTGTCCGAGCAATTCTCCATTCACTACACCGACTACTATCGCGATGCACCACCCAAGTCGTATCGTCACTCGCTCAGGCCCTGGAATGGAAGACTCGCCAAAGACAAATGGTTCAAGGTCATGATCCGTCCTTTCATCCTGTTTGCTTATCCCGCTGTGCTCTGGTCGTCACTCGTCTACGCACTCGCAGTTGGATGGCTCATCGTTCTCTCCGAATCTGTTGCACATATCTACCAGGATACGTCGTACAACTTCACGCCTCTCCAAGTCGGCCTGGTGTACATTTCTCCCTTCGTGGGAGGTGTCCTAGGTACAGCTGTCGCGGGCAAGGTCTCTGACCTTGTAGTTCGCTGGCTGGCGCGCAAGAATGATGGTGTCTACGAACCGGAGTTTAGGCTGCTCATGGCGTTGCCCATCACCCTCGCCACCGTTATTGGTTTGATGGGCTTTGGCTGGAGTGCCGAAGAGAAGAACAATTACATGGTTCCCACCGTCTTCTTTGGCGTGATCAGTTTCGGATGCTCCCTGGCTTCTACGACAGCTGTCACGTTTGTGGTGGATTCGTACCGTGTTTATGCTGGCGAGGCACTGGTGACACTGAATTTTAGCAAGAGTAAGCATGCCATCCCTGGGATTGTAGGCACGGAACTAACAAATGACGACAGATATTCTCCATGGCTTCATCTTCTCCCTCTTCTTCCCACACTGGCTCGAGCACAGTGGATCAAAAGCCACTTTCCTCGCCATTGGCGGCATCCAGCTCGGCTGCATGCTCTTTTCCATTCCCATGTACATTTACGGAAAGCGGGCGCGAATGTGGACAGTCCGCAAGAATCTGATGGAGAAGTTCTGAGCCGAGTCACGAATATCATGGCATATAAGCATTAGCATTTAAGGCGCATACAAGGCAGGCGATATCCCGACCTTCAACAGATGGCGGCTTCCGACCTGTCCAGGCAATGAAATAGATATCAGCAGTTCAAATGCATGACCAAGTTGTCTTCCAAAGCATGTCATCTCTTGATTCGCCGAGCCAACATGTTCGCCACAGTCCCCGTAAGCCTCTCCACCATCCCCAACATTGGATCATGATCTGGATTCACTTCCGCAATACACAAGCCCTGCACTTTGTCGCTTTCCATGAACACGTCTAGAGCACGCATCATCTCCCCGAAACCGACGCCCGTAAAGTTCGGCACATTTGCGAGCGGGAACAAGCCTGGATCAATACTGTCCACGTCCAAGTGCACAAATATGACATCGACTCTTTCCTCGAGATAGTTCAACGCTTCCTCGGCTCGTTGTTTCGGGTCCTGAGCGATCGAGTTGGAGGACACGACTTTATAATTGTTGTCGAAGAGGTATGCAAAGTGATCTCTTGTATTGCTCTGCAGTCGCATATTCGTTCCAAACAAGACCGTATTGCTACTATCGCATACAGGCGATTTATCCAGACGGGAAAACTGTCTCATGGCTGAGAGGGAGTGTGGGGAACAAAAGGTGAGGTGAGTCATGTTCATGGATGCGAATGTTCCAGAGGATCTGGGGGATATGGCAGGGAAGGAGAGGTCAGTGTCTGCGTCGACATAAATCAGGCCTACTCTTTTGGGGCTGGGGCTGGGTTTGATGGGTGAAATGCGAGCATGGTGGCGCCAGAAGGCGCTCAGGACCGCAGGTAACATGCAGCATTCGCCGCCGAGGACTAATTGGAAAGGCGGCTTCATTTCATCATCGCTCTTACGATCGTCGCCATCATTGAGGCTTCTAGTTACGGTATCCCGAACCGCCTCGCATACTGCGATGTTGGCGACTTCGTTCCGGACGCCGCTTGAGGAGATTGAGCCTGCGTAATATGTGGCTGGCAATGGGAGGGCGTGGTGTTCGTAGACGGAAGTATAGCCGGCGTCGTTCAGTTTGCTAACGATGTTGACTTTGCGAAATGCTGCGGGTGCTTTGGATTTTCCAGGGATGATAGAGCCAACATCAGAGGGGACGTAGATTAGGGAGATAGATGGTGGTTCTGCGGTGGACATGGTGGTTGTGATAGTAAGAGACAGTTCAATGGCGGGTGTAGGGCCAGAGAAGCGGATATGGGTCTAGCGAGTATGCTGAAGATGACGGGAAGAAGAGGACTGAGTTGCTTTCGATCGATGTGGAATGAAAGGTCGCCGAGGAGGAGGTCTGAAGTCTTTTCTATAGGGTCGAGTGGAGATGTAGTCGAGATCAGGTGCAATAGCTCTTTCGCAAAGCCAATAATCCATTATCTGAATATCTGGCGTAGCGCTTACATATATAGTAATTTGCCAGATTCAGACGTGGGATTTGAGCTGAGGTCTGACGTAGTCCTCGTAGGTTTGTCAGCGGCAAGGCGGCTGATTATATACAATAAACGGCATCTGTATATACGTGAGAAATCTCGCGCTAGCCCCACTAGAGAGAGAAGTAAGAGCACCTATGCATTCAGTGTGGACGTGCAAGAAGTGATGAAGTTGGTAATTCTCTCTTGAAGGCTTGGCAAGCTGAGTCGGTGGCCGGGCACTTTCGTATTCATCCCGAGGTCAATAGGCGCGCCATGCTTATCTCAGAACTCACCGAGACTTTTTGCGCACACATTCATCCTTTCATCGTGTTGCACTCTGCCATTGCTGTGGCCGAACGAAATCTACCCGCTTCATCTCGCGCCAACGAGCGGGCGTGCCTGAGGAAGCGCATTGCCGAGGCTTCCGAAACCTAGCCTTCGACACATCCTGCATTTCTGAGACGCGACAGACACCTGACACACGACAGCTCAACCTGCAGAAAATAACCAACCTCAAGGATGCTCCCTGCAGGCACCAGGTACCTGTACCACCCTCATTGAGGAGTCCAGGCCAGATCAAGACCCTGCACATACGTCGCGAGGTTCGATAGCTTGCGGTGAAAAGCAGTGGTACCTCGAAGTACCATAGCGTATTTCTCCAGGAGTAGAATCGTCGACTGCGTTTGATCGGACCAGAATCAATCAAGATGCTGCAGCTTCCACGTGAGCTCCGAGACATGATACTCATGGCTGTGATTACACTGGAACGTCCGCGGCCAATTCTGAAAGACGTCATAACATCGTCGGACTACTATGGAGATTATGAAGAGCAACAGTTTGGCTGCAGCTTTTTTGAAGAAGAGCCAAGAAGCACATGTGCAAACGTGCTGGCTGTCAATAGGCAGCTTAACCATGAAATGGGGCAGGCGATCGACCGTGCAAGAACAGAGGGCATTCTTGTGGCTCGAATTGATTGCGTGGTGGCTGACAGCAATTACTACTTCACATGGCTGTCGTTGCCGCTCGTCCACAACTCGTATTCGACTCCAGGAAAGGGGCAGACCGGATGGGGAAAGGGAGTACCCAAGATAGCGAAGTTACTCGCATCGCCACGGCATCAACAGGTCGCCACGCGCCTCGAGACATTACAGATCGATGTCAGGCTGTTCACAAACGACTTCAACAAAACTGGTAACCCACCTACGTCTTACGAGCCGTATCCCAGCTGGGCAATATGCACCGCGCTACGAAAGATCTGTGAACACCGAGGCGACGCGGTACTTTCCAAGTCTTACACACAGCCGAGCGTCTCGATTGACACATTGGTACTCAATGTAATCAGTGCATACAGAGGAATCGAAAAAACGCAAGCTCGCCCAGACTCTACAAGCGCCGAAGCATCGGGAAGAAGTACCCAGGATATGGACTATGCACGCCTTGTGGCACATGAATTGGTTGATATCTGGACCAAATTATGGTCGGGCCTTGAAAGCAAAGGCCGGATGTACAGTAAACTCCTGGGAAGGATCCAGCGAGTGCGAATTTGCCTTGAGGGCGTTGTAATCAGAGAACGCGAACTGAGACTAGAGTTGGACAGAGGGCAAGAGGAGCGGAGACGGATTGCCAGAAGGGTCGGATGGTAATTCAGCCCTTTTGTTTCCATGATCAATGTCGATGCGGTGAAAAAAGCAAATATCTGATTCCACATCAAACTGACTTGCATCCGCCACGGACGCCAATGAAGAGAGCCCGAAATTGTTGGTTTCTCGGCTGGGGAACTAGACATCGATTCGCTGGGAACGCCTCCGGGGATAAATTTACCAACGCGGCCCCGGCCTCGGCTCGTCACGCTCAAGGCGCGACGTGATCCTGATATGCTTGGCAGCATTGCCATCGGTCAACCTTCAACATTCCTGAGACCCAGGCGCCGTCGATCCTCCCTATGCAACCAAAAATATGTACACCGGTAATCGCTGGCATAAGCGGTGCAGCACAATCGATAACGCCGCACATGGTTTGATTCCTCATCCTACATCGTGCTCCTTGTTGGGGGCCGAAAGGCATGCCATTGTGCAGAATCCGTCGGGTCAGCATTTTGCCTCGTGTACGACACGCGCAACCCTCATCTCAACCATGCGGCAACGGCCTTGGCGTGGGCAAATTCACCATATGCGTTTCATGAAACGGGCCACTCCGCACCAAGCCCTTGCTGCTTCAGGTCGGCGCCCCTGTCGTCATTCGTCGCCATGTCTCACCGGCTCCACACTCGATTGGCTAGACCTTCGACGCCGACTTCAGGGGTGCAGATGCTGAAGGGATCAGCGCCATTTTCGTACGCAGAGGTGAGGCGGCCCCTGCATAGGTTTGTGTCCGACACATGCAAAGAGACGTGCGGGAACCTTGCCCCGTGGGCAGATGGCTTGTTGGGATGTCTGACAGGGCCAATTCCGACCGCGCGTTCGATTCTGTATAAGAGCACTGCTGCACTCCTTTGACTTCGAGTGTTTGATCTTCTTCGCGGTTCTGCTGCGTGCACATTCCTTTTTGTCCATCTGCACTCCTTCACACAAAAGTCTGCTTACATACACTCCTCTGCTCTACTGCTGGACAGTAATTGATTGCGTCTTTCGAAAATTCATACAATACCGAGCAGGATGGCGTCCTCCGTTGCTCACAGCACCAAAACCCTCAGGCCTACCGAGATCGAGGTACCCAAGACGAGCAGCACCAACCACGATGAGCCAGAATGTCTCTCACCGCGATCTTGGAAGGGACGTGGAAACACTTACCAGCCGCCCTCGCGTAGACAAACCACCGGCTCGCTCGATGCTGAGGACTACTTCGTGCGTCTTGACGTCCTTGTGACGAAAACACATGGCTAACAAGAACAGGTCGGCCCTCGCGACATGTCTAAGCACTCCAAGTGGCCCTTCTTCATGCGGATGCACGGGTCCGTCTTCCCCAAGATGATTCTGCCACTGATCGTAGTCGCCGGATGGTCCACTCTTATCACATGCCTCTCAGAGTTCATCTACCCACTCGCAGTCAGCACACTCTTGCTCACTGTTCTCGGTTTCGTCGTCGGTCTTGCTATCTCTTTCCGCACCAGCACTGCCTACGAGCGATACACAGAGGGAAGGAAATATTGGACTCAGTTGATACTCGTGAGCCAGAACCTGGCACGCACTATTTGGATCCATACCTCTGAGCGCGAGGGAGAGCTGGGCAAGGAGGATCTGCTCAACAAGCTGTATGGCTCCTGTCCATGGATGAGACGAAGCATGATGGCTGATACTTGACTCTAGGACTGCTTTGAATTTCCTCAACGCTTTTGCTTGTTCCGTCAAGCACCGACTTCGATTCGAGCCTGGCATCGACTACGCCGATCTGAAGGACCGCGTTGATTTCATTGACACCTTTGCCAAAGCAGCTGAGCTGGACATTCCTCCTCTCTCAGCCAAGAAGAGCAAGGCCAAGGCAGTTGGAGAATACCTCGGCGTCACATTCGCAGAGTCCAACCCCCGCAAGAGGATCAAGCGCTCCAAGAAGCCCCTCGGTAATCTGTCTCTCGAGATTCTGAACCATCTCTCTTGCTACATTCACAGCACCATTGAAAACGAGACGCTCAAAATCCCTGCGTACCAGAACCAAGCTAGTGCGTTTCTATCCTACCTTCCTTCGCGTTGATCTTTGGTGATCTAATAATTCCCTAGTCACCGGTATCGTCCAGCTCAACGAAACCCTCACCGGCATGGATCGCATCCTCCAAACCCCCCTCCCCATCGCCTACTCCATCGCCATCTCTCAAATTACCTGGGTCTATGTCATGATGTTGCCCTTCCAGCTCTGGGATGATCTCCGCTGGATCACGATCCCAGGGTGCATCTTTGCCGCATACATCATCATTGGCCTCGCCGCTATCGGTCGCGAAATTGAGAATCCCTTTGGCAACGACGTGAACGACTTGCCTCTCGAGGCATACTGCGAAGAGCTGGAGCTAGACATTGACACGATCACGTCCCAGCCGGCGCCGACAACGAGGGAGTTTATGAGGAGACCAGGCAATATGCCCATTTGGCCGCTCAGCCAGAAGAACTATGAGAGCTGGGCGGGACGAAGCAAGAAGGATATTAGGGATGCGTTGATGACGAAGACGAAGGCAGATATGGCGGTCCGCAAGAGCTTTGCGGTGCCGAGGGCGAGTGAGGCCGATGAGAAGAATCATGCAGCGGCGCAGGATGCGTAGGACTGATTATTGCTGTGTTTTTATTTCCGAAGTTCATCCTGCATAGCGAGGCTAACGGCGCTCTTCTCTATTTTCTCCTTTTCCATTCACGAATTTGTCATATCTTGCTGTAACGAGGTACTGCGCTTTATTGTACCTCAAAGGAATGACTCTAGACTATATTAAAAGTTTTATTACTCATTACACTTGTTTCGCTTGTACGCAAATGTTGATACGTTTGTATGCTTAATTTTATCGTATCCTGCGAGTACAAGATATTCGGAAATATGACGATCGATCCGTTCGAGATGACTGCTGCTCTGACAGATTTGGTGCTGTATGACCTACACTGCAGAGCTCTAATTTGTCTCATGATCGCCAACAAGCCACTTCCAATGATACAAGATTCACACATACAACAAAGCACCCTTGGGGTATACAACACAGAGTGCCGAAATGCCACTAATAACTACATTTTCCTACGCTGGCGCAATATATCTGCCCGGTACGGCTTCGATTGTCCCGTCTTTCTCTGCTAACACCCATACTCGGCCTGGTCATTGGATGAAATCGTCCGCTTCCTTTGCGTAAAATATCGTCAGGGAATTCCAGTAAAGGGCATTAAATACATGCACCGAAATTACAGAAATTCGCATGACCAAGTCTGCCAAGAGATACCTTGAGATGTTCAAGTATCTGTGTGGAAGACAGAACCTGAAGAATGTTGTTTTGTTGCCGATTATGTGGTCACAGCTTCCTGGCAAAACTCTTGGGTTGCAAAGGGAGAGGGAGCTACGACGAGACTATTGGAAAGACATGGAGAAGTGCGGATCAGCAATGCGTCGTTATAGAGTCCTAGGAGAGAGGCCGAGGCAATGATATGCCGATTGATGCGAGAGCGCGATATCGTTCTTGATATACAAAGTGAGCTGGTAGATCAGGAGAAACGCCTAGAAGACACAAGAGCTGGTCAGTGGATTGTCCCTAGGCTTGACCAAAAGATTGACGAGTCTGATGCGCGAATACATCGGTTAAAATGGTTGATTGAAGGACCAGAGTTGGACGATGACTCGGACGTCATTGGCCTTAAGGAAGAGCGAGACAAACTTCTGGAGCAGCATCATGCAAGAGTCCACCAGCGAAATCATTTCAGGAAATGGCCGGGCAATGAGATAACTGACGAAGTCGAGGCTGAGAAGAAGAAAGGACAGTGGGAAAGCAGACTTACACTGTTTGGATCATTACTTGGCCTCGCAACTACTGTAATAGTTAACATCATACTGCCACTTGCAGGAATTCCCATGGCACTGTAATTTCGTCCATGGTAACGAACATATGATCATCTACGATGGGCACACCTGTAATGCTGATGGTATTGGTGTTGATGTCTCGTAACCACCAAGCATTCTTCCGCCCGTTCCATACAGTAAGCGCCAGAACCGAGCTAGGCGTCTGTCTAGCTCTTGAGTTGGGGCCCATGCTGCTGCAAGGTGAAGAGTCTGAGCTTTTAATGGCAGGGTGGGGGAGGGTCCGGGAAGGCTGTAAAGTGCATAAAGGCTGGCTTCGCTGCAGCGAACAGGATACAACCTGATAACTTGCCCTCCCAAAATGGATATCGTGAGACGTTTCACGCATATTGTTGGGTCGAGAGAGGTAAAAGTCACTGCGGGTAAAAACGCCTTGTCAAAAATCCCAACTACTCAAGCCCAACAAAGGAGCCGATGAGGGACAACTCCTGACCATCGAAGACCTGGACATGACCGGCGCAATAGTCACAGCTATGGGTTTGCGTCGATTGGCCAACCCACTCAGCTTGAGGGACAAAATTTGTCCAAATCCAGAGCATTCTTCACCCTGCATGGCTGGAATGATTTGATAGTAACGCGGGAGTTTGACGAATGCAAAATGTAATTAGCGTTAGGTTCTGTAACTACCGGTCCTGGAATGATGGTTGCTCTTGTAC
>QVXC01000549.1:0-20601 GCA_003501895.1 Phaeosphaeria sp. A1 3.1a | reverse complement strand
CCCTAAACCTCCTCGCCCTCCCCCACCGACAATACGCCCACCCCTTACTCAACACCCTCTCCCTCACCCCCTGCGTCACATACTCCCCTTTCTCATACCTCACATCCGTAACCCTGCTTTCGACATCTTCCCACCCGCCGACGCGGTACGCAACCACGCCGTCCATGAGCACGATCTGCGTCAGCGCGTCGTCGTTGCGAGCCCGCGCTTTCTCGGCGTCGCTCAGCGCTGCGCGGCGTCTTTTCTCGGACGCGCGGAGCCCGGGATCGGTATCGGGGGTTAGCGGATTCGTCTGCTGCATTGTGCGCGCGTTGAAGCAGTCCATGCGTGCGTGAGAGAAGGTTTCTTCTTTGAAGATGGGGGAGAAGTGGTAGGCTGTGTGGGGGTCGGCGCGCATGGCCAAGCTGAGGAGCCCGGCGTGCGTGACGATGGTGTGGAGGTGGGGGATTAGTGTTGAGGCGTTGGGCTTAGTGGCGTCAAGTTTGAGGATGGGGCTGAGGTGCGTGATGAGGGCGCCGACGGTGTGGTTGGTGTGGTTGGCGAAGTTGGAGGGGAGGGTGAATGAGTTGGAGGATTCGGGGTCGAGGATGGAGCGGATGTAGATTGCGGAGTGGGTGTTGCGGACGAAGCCTAGCTCTCCGTCAGCTTCGAGGTCATGTTGGAGTTAAGTTGTTGATGTATATGTATAAACTTACCATCTTCCTCCGCGTCCCTCTTCTGCATCTCCACCAACTCAGCAACATGCCTCTCCGCACCTCCAAAGAACAAATGCTGAAACGCCTGCTCAATAAGAACATTCCCCACGATCCCCGTCACCAGCGCCATCCTCTTCACACGCTCAATAAACAAATCATGCCACCCCTGCACTCCCCCAGGGCCCCCAGATGCCACGCACCCAATCACCTTCGCCGTCTCCTCGCTGAACTGCTTATAGAAGCCCGGCGCAAGCCCCAACAGCTTCCCTTCAAGCGATGAACCAACCTTAACCTCGAACTTGAAATACAGCTCGCTGAACTCCGCCATCAAGTTCTTGAGCTCTTCCAAGCCCTCGCTGATCTCGACGTCGCGCATCGAGTACTCTGGCTCCTGGATCTCGTTCACGATGGAGTGACGGGGGTTGGAGGCGTTGGAGACGATTTCACGAGCGCGTTTGCTGGGACGGGTGGACCATTTCTGGGTCAGTGATGTACCTGGTGTCCAGGGTGCGGATGGCGAGGAGGGGACTGGAGGTAACTCTGCAGAGGCATCTTTCGAAGATGAGACAGCTACCCTGGATGCTGCGGGGACGATGGTCTTTGGTGGTACGAGTGGCTTATTCGCGGAGGTCCGAGGTTTGTTGACTCCCGTCGGGGCTCTCGTTGACAGGACGGGATGGAGTCCATCAAAGTGCAACGAGTCGGTGTCCGAGATGGGGGAGATCGACTCGTAACCCGCATCATTCTCTACCGGTAGAAGTCTGTGAGTTGCTGGGTGCTTTGGAAGTGAAATGTAGGCATCCATTGATGCGCAGTACTGACCAGATCGGTATCGAGGTGCTTTCGTGGAATCGCGACCATCGTCGGCGGCTCTGCGCTTATCTGTAGCGTTCGAGGCAGACGCAAAGCCGATCGCCTCAAGGGCGGAAGGAATCCAGGCAGTCATGATTGCAGAGGGTTAAGTCGTGCGAAAAAGAAGGATAGGTGTGAGGTATATCTGATGCCCAAACTTGCGGATGCGATCATGGAACAGTTTTGACGGTCAAATACACGCGCTTTGTGAACAATCATGGTGCCTTTGTCTTTGTTGCGCAGTGCCGCATGCGGCGATGTAAAGCCCCAGAAAAGGGTTTGCTGTATATTTGACAATGATCTTTGTTCGCGAGACTAAGAACAAAGACATCGCAAATACGGTGCAGGTGCGGCCGGTATTGCGATAGACTGGTTCATGGATTGCGATCAACGAAGATGGTGAGTTTAGGGTTGCTCGCTTGCCTTGTGGCACGAAATGCAGCATTTAACTACTTCATCAGGAACAGTAGATCATCAATGCGGAGGCGATTGAACGCACCAGTCGTCTACGGAACATGCAAGGATATGAAGAATAAAGTTTGATAATTGATTAAAAATTCGCAGTAGCGAATGCGTTAGGCGTTGCGCCAAAAGGTTCACGACAACAAAGATCAGGCATGTGTGGTCAGGGCCACCCTTACGAAATGTCATCGCAGTCGGCGGAATCGCGCAGCTATGATGCATCAATCCGCTAGGCGCATCATCCCCCCACATTTGCCATTGAGCACAGTTTTGAGCATAGGATAGAAAGAAAAGCGACGTACCGGTGAGGAAGATGGTCCAGAAGAAGAGCCTGTAAAAGTGAACGTCAAACTGCTTGGACGAGAGGAAGAAGAAGATCCGGATACCAGACTGGTTCTAGACGCGGCCGAAGAGTTTCCGGGAGATGGGCCAGAGTACGTGGAAGTCAAACTGTATATAGTAGTCACGGTTGATAAACTTACGCTGAAAGTAGTGGTACATGCCAGTGGTTCCTGGCGTTTTACATAGGTCGCGGTCACGGTGCTGATGGTCGTGTCCGCTGGAAGACTTACCGTCGTGGTGGTGCTACATACTCCAGACGGTCCTGGTCCTTGGCGCCTGGCGAATCCTGAGGGTGCATGTAGCCACAGTGCAGCCTCTGGAAGACTATGGGCTAGATAGTTTAGCAACCGCATGGTAATAACAGCCTTACCTGGCCTGAGCTATGGTGTAACTAAGCTGCCGAATAGTGCGATGCGTGGGCGTGTTTAGGTGACGTGGCGAGAGGAGGTGTTCTTTGATTGTAAAAAGCGAACAGATGGTTCTTTTGGAAAATGAGTTAGGTTTGGTGACGGATCAAAGAGCTTGCGAGTCCTAGATGCTTTATGTATCGACGCCTCCTTCCTTGGAAAGCATTCCATATTCATGTTCGCGGGATCGCCGCGAACAAATCCGTGCTATGCGGCAATGTATACCTCGAGGAATTTGTGATAATAACACGACTTTTCCATGCAGCCGCTATTTGATTCGCCACCAAACAATATTCTGACAGGTGGCAATAGCCGAAAGGATTGTGTTACACGCGGCTATGGCGTCACATGGTGCCTGGCTTCGGTATTGTTCGGTCTTGATATCGAGCAGGGATTGTAGCCACTTCTACATGGCTATAATAATCCTCTCCTCGCAGACCATCAAAAATCGTGTGGCAGGACTGAGATGGAAAGGGTCAGTAAAGTTGATGAGCCAAGAAAGTGTCAGTGCCAATCGGGCCAGGAGGTGGCGCTAGTTGACGTTGAACGCTGCGAGACCAGCAACAGCATATCAGGCCTCGCTCCTGGCAACGAACACATTAGATTTGTCACCTGTTTTTGAGAATCCCACAATCACAATCACACTCGCAGCATGATGTCCATTGATGCTTTCTGCGATGAGACCCTCACGGTGTCGTCGATCTCTTGTCTGAGTCCACCTGAGCTGGGACCCCATCTGCTCCTGAAGGGTTGTGACTGCAAAGGTGCCATGCACAAGATATGTGCGACGCTCTCCACTTCTCTTCGAATCTGAATGGCAGGTTCGGAATGTGTTGTCCGGAAAACAGCCAAGGCAACAATAGGACAAGATCTAATATGAAACGAGAGACCATCCCGCGCGCGCACTGTGAAGTCGTATTGCTTCACGCATCCGACCTGCAGTTATAACTGTCGATACCATGAAGGTGTCCACTGGTCTTCTGGTGCAGTCGCTGTCTCTGGCTGCATTGGCTTGGAAGCCCAAATTCCTGGCTAGACAAGAGGCACAACCGCAAGACATTTGCCTGACACAATACACAATTGAATACGACACCGCCCCAACTGTTTTCGGTCAGCCCGTGGAAGTCGTAACTCCAATTACCGCGAACACCACCTTCACCCCGGAGCCCTTCAACGTACCGATCACAGTCAACAATGCACCCACACTGCTCAGCACCGTTGTTACCGCTTACTCGACGATAACGAACATACTCACGCGGAGATATGTCACCTTGACTTCGGATTGGTCAAGTCCCTATTTCAGCAGCACAACCATTTTGAACACAGTCGATTCAGAAGCGACAACTACGATTCTCGTATTCAAGCCCAGCTCGTTCCCTCCAGGTGTCATCGTACCTTCGAGTCTGTTCTCACAATCATCCGGCGCATCGTCACCTTCTGCCGCCTCTTCTATCCCGTTACTTTCCTCGACTTCTACATTTTCCATATCGCAATCAATTCCCACATCTTCGAACGCGGCGCCTTCTGTAACTGGATCCTCATCACCTGCCGGTGCCTCGCTACCGTCTGGAAGTTCCCTCTCATCTGGCATCTCATTACTTTCTGGTGTCTCGTCGCCCTCAAGCCTCTCATCGGGCGTTTCGAGCAGCGAATCTCCACTGTACACAACAATAACCTCGACTTACACTGGCTCTATAGTAGTCACATCGACAATAGCCTCACCAGATCTTGCTCAGAACCGCCTTGGTACAGTCTTGATTCAAGTTCCGTCAGGCTTTGTTCCGAGCTCGAGTACCGTAGTTTCACCAGCCAGCGGTACCGCGCAAATCAGCTCCGGTTCTGAATCGCCCTTGTTTACCACGCTCACATCGACTTTTACTGGATCTGTACCGGTCACATCGACGCTGGCATTGCCAGATTCTGCTCGCAACCAACCTGGCACTGTGCTTGTACAGGTTCCCGCTAGCTTCGTGGCAAGCTCAAGCGCGGAAACACCCCAATATACCACTATTACCTCGACATTCAGTGGATCTGTGCCTGTGACCTCAACGCTAGCATTGCCAAATTCTGCTCAGAGTCAGCTTGGAACTGTTTTGGTGCAGGTCCCGTCTGCTTCTGCGAGCGGCACAGGACGACCCAGCTCCAGCGCTGGTAACTCCCAAATCACCACTGTGACAGTGCCGTACGACGCAACGATAGCGAGCACGACGACTCTGTCTCCTTTGGCTTCCGGGCAACCTACAACTGTTGTGGTGTATAGCCCTCGGACGACTGGCTCCAGCAGCCAACCTCAGTTCACAACTGAAACACTGCCGTATGATGGTACAGTCACTAGTACTACGACGTTACCTCCAGCGGCATCGGGCTTGCCTACTAGAGTAGTGATCTATAACCCCAGAATATCTGCCCCGACATCTACACTCATTCCTGGATCGAGTAGCGTAGATGCCAGTATAGCACAATTCACTACCGAGACATTGCCGTATGACGGAACAATCGCTAGCACGACGACATTGCCCCCGGCAGCTTCCGGCCTACCTTCCAGGGTAGTCATTTACAATCCTAGACCAGCTGCTCCGACCACACCCTCCATCTCTGGACTGAGCAGCGCGACTGCGAGCGCAGCACAGTTCACCACTGAGGTGGTACCATATGGCGGAACAATCTTCAGCACGACTACCCTGCCTCCAGAGGCATCTGGCCAGTCGACAAGAGTCGTAA
Source organism: Phaeosphaeria sp. A1 3.1a (assembly GCA_003501895.1). NCBI lineage: Eukaryota > Fungi > Ascomycota > Dothideomycetes > Pleosporales > Phaeosphaeriaceae > Phaeosphaeria > Phaeosphaeria sp. A1 3.1a. The sequence continues at coordinate 15,122 of QVXC01000549.1, read as the reverse complement.
TTTTCAGCCCCACAGTACTTGTAGCGAGCAGCATAACCATATCTCAATCCATCAGCGGAACTGCAAGCGTAGCTCAATTTACTACTGAGGTACTGCCATATGGCGGAACGACCGTCAGCACGACTACCCTGCCTCCTGAATCATCCGGTTTGCCGACAAGAGTTATAATTTTTAGCCCTACAGCAGCATCTGTAGCGAGCAGCACGACCATATCTCAGCCTAGTAGCGGGACTGCAAGCTCGGCTCTGTTCACGACTGTCACGTCTTTCTATTCTGGGTCGGTCGCGACCACATCAACGGTGGCCCTTCCTAGCCTTGATCAGCCAGGTACCGTTCTGGTGCAGATCCCTAGCACCGTATCGCAGACGGCGTCAGGCACTATCTCCTCGGACTTTACAACTGCTACGGTGTCTTACAGTGGTTCAACAACTCGAACAACCACGATTGCGCAGCCAACTCAGGGCAATCCCGGTATCGTAGAAGTCCTCGTTCCCTTTGGTAGCGCTGCTTCGACTGCATCCAGCGCTTCCTTATCCGACTTTACTGTTATTACATCCTTTTACAGCGGTTCTACAACGCAGACAACAACACTCGCACAACCTTCGTCTGGCGCTCTTGGAACAATTGTTGTACAAGTACCGTCTGGCAGTGTGTCGCAGATCAGCTCGAGCATTGCGGCATCTCTTTTCACTACTGTTACCTCGTTCTATAGTGGTACTTCAACTGTCACATCAACCGCCGCTCTTCCCACGTCTGATCGGCTCGGAACCGTTGTTGTACAGGTACCAGCAAGTAGTGACGGCCAAACAAGCTCAGCTGTTGCGCAATCTCAGTTCACCACTATTACTTCTACTTACTCAGGATCGACAACGCAGACGTCTACGCAAGCCCTCCCGTCCAATGGTGCGCTTGGTACTGTTATTGTACAAGTTCCTCCAGGCAGTGCAGGTTCAAGTGCATCGAGCGCCGCACAGACTGCCTTCACCACTATCACATCATTCTACACTGGGACCGCTACGCAAACATCAATCCTTGCGCTGCCTTCGAATGGCGCACCCGGAACTGTTCTTATCAAACTCCCATCAACTGTAGCGCTGAGTGGATCGAGTGTTGCGCAAAGTGGATTCACCACGGTCACGTCGTTCTACACTGGCTCAGTTTCGCAGACCTCTACTATTGCGCTGCCAACATCTGGAAGTCTTGGTACCGTGCTTGTTCAAATTCCAGGAGACTTTAAAACCAGCACGGTAGTAGCATCAGGCTCCAACATTATCACCTCCACAATAGCATTCCCTACATCTGGACAGCCTGGAACTGTGTTAGTCGGCGTTCCCTCGTCACTGTTCTATACAACGATCACTTCGAGCTATTCTGGTTCTGTCACACTGACCTCGACTGTTGCTTCTCCATCAGGTGCAGACCGGGGCACTGTGGTCGTAGAGGTGCCAGAAAAGCTGCAATTTACGACGATTACCTCCCCCTATAGTGGTTCGACGCCTACGACCAGGACGATTGCCAATCCTACTCTTAGCCAATTAGGAACGGTGTTAGTCGAGGAACCCGCAGACTCGCGGTTCACCACCATCACGTCCACCTTCAGTGGATCTGCGCCCGTCACCTCAACGGCCGCGCTTCCAAGTGGGAGCCAGCTAGGCACGGTGATTGTGCAGGTGCCCCAACAGGCGCTGGCCTACACAACAATCACTTCAACGTACAGTGGGTCAACGACAGGAACCACTACGGTTGCCACGGCAAGCGCTTCTGGCCAAACTGGTACAGTCATTGTACAGGTACCCCAGCAGCAGCTCGCGTTCACCACTGTGACGTCTAAGTACAGTGGCTCGATCATCGTGACCACCACAGTTGCGACGCCAAGTGCGTCTGGAGCGACTGGTACTGTAGTCGTGCAGATACCATATCAGTTCTCCTTCACCACCGTCACGTCAACATACAGTGGCTCGACGATTACGACTACAACGCTCGGCACGCCGTCTATCTCCGGCCAAGTCGGCACGGTGGTCGTCCAAGTCCCACAGCAAACACTCGATTTCACAACGATTACATCGACGTATAGTGGATCGACGACTGCGACGACAACGGTTGCCACACCCAGTCTTTCTGGACAAGTTGGCACTGTCATTGTACAAGTGCCGCAGCAGACTCTGGCATTCACCACGATTACGTCAACATATAGTGGCTCCACCACCGCCACGACTACAGTTGCCATCCCAAGTACCTCTGGGCAGATTGGAACTGTGGTTGTGCAAGTGCCATCGCAAACACAGCAATATACGACGCTCACGTCGACTTATAGCGGTTCGATGACACTTACATCGACGATTGCAACCCCGTCTACTTCAGGTCAGGTCGGCACGGTAGTAGTTCAAGTGCCCCAACAGTCGGCCATATTTACGACTATCACGTCGACTTTTACTGACCCCTCGCAATCAGCCACATCTACATCGACCCTCTTCTCGCCCACATCAAGTGGACAAACCGGTACAGTACTCGTGCAAGTTCCACAGCAGCAGGCTACATTTACAACCATCACGTCCACGTTTACTGATCCGCTTCAATCTGCAGCTGTCACGTCGACTGTCGCTGTGCCAAGCGCCTCTGGACAAACTGGCACGGTGCTCGTGCAAGTGCCACAGCAGCGATTTGCTTTTGTCACGATCACGTCCACCTTTACTGATGAACTTCAATCCGCAGCTATCACATCGACTATAGCCACTCCAAGCGCCTCTGGGCAGACAGGTACGGTACTTGTCCAAGTGCCCGTACAGCGATTCGCTTTCGTCACAACCACCTCAACTTTCTCGGATGCTTCGCGGTCTATTGCCTCAACTTCAACGATCGCCACCCCGAGTGCCTCTGGTCAAACCGGTACAGTCCTTGTACAGGTGCCGCAGCAGACCCTTGCTTTTACCACAATCACCTCGACGTTCACGGATCCTTCAAGGACTGTCGCCTCAACTTCAACGATCGCTACTCCGAGTGCTTCTGGCCAAATCGGCACTGTACTTGTGCAAGTTCCCCCAGCGACGTTCACGACACTTACGTCTACGTTCACGGATCCCAACCAGTCCTCCGTAGTGACCTCGACTCTTGCCACTCCTAGCCTGCCTGGCCAAACAGGCACTGTACTTGTTGAAGTGCCCCAGCCACGCTTCACTACTGTTACGTCAACCTTTACCGATCCCTTAGCAACGGTTGCTTCAACATCAACTGTTGCGACTCCGAGTGGCCCCGAGGAGACTGGCACTGTGCTGGTTCAAGTTCCGCAGCGACGATATGTATACGTGACCACCACGCAACTGTATTCTGGATCTTCTACCATAACAACGACCTTGGCGACCCCGAGTCTCGTCGACCAGACTGGAACAGTACTGATCCAAGTACCCCAAGCATACACGACGATTTTCTCTCCATACACAGGAACTGCTATCGTAACATCAACCGTCGCAACTCCAAGTGCACCGGGAGACATTGGTACTGTCATCGTCCAATTGCCCGAGCAATACACATACCTGACTTCTTTCTACACTGGATCAACCACAGACTTCTCTACTATAGCCACCCCGAGTCTTACTGGTCAGACCGGCACAGTTCTCGTGAGGATACCGCCAGCATTTATAACCCTCACATCATTCTACTCTGGCTCAGTGTCTGCCACTACTACCCTTACTTCTCCCGCATCTCCCGGCCAGACAGGAACAGTGCTCGTACAGGTCCCACCAGCTTTCACTACTTTGACATCCTTTTACACTGGTTCTGCTCCGGTCACTTCCACTATCACCTCTCCTACTCTGCCTGACCAGACCGGAACAGTGCTTGTGCAAGTACCGGCTGCCTTTACGACCCTCACGTCATTCTACAGTGGAACAGTCTCTACGACAACCACGCTGAATTCGCCCACAGCCGCTGGTCAAACAGGCACGGTGCTTGTACAGCTGCCACAACGATACACAACCGTCACTTCTTTCTATTCTGAATCTGTCTCAACCACAACGACAATAACACCTAGCAGTCCAGACCAAACAGGGACAGTTTTGGTCCAGGTTCCGACGCCTTTTACAACGGTGACGTCGCTTTATACAGGCTCCGTATTGACTACTTCGACTATCGCCACTCCCAGCACTGCTGGTGAGACCGGCACTGTCCTTGTACAGGTTCCAGAGCAGTTTACCACGATCACTTCGCTCTATTCTGGATCAGTGTCAACGACATCGACGTTGGCCGTGCCAAGTGGAGTCAACCAAACTGGAACTGTTCTAGTCCAGGTTCCTCCACAATTCACCACCATAACATCGCTATACACCGGCGCGGATATAGCTACCTCAACTCTTGCGATCCCAAGCGCCATCAGTCAGACTGGAACTATTCTTGTGCAGATACCTGAACGATTTACCTTAATCACTTCATTCTACACTGGTTCAGTATCAGTCACGTCGACCGTTGCGACGCCGAGTGGAGCCAGTGAGATTGGAACCATCTTGGTTCAAATTCCTACCCCATTTACTACGATAACTTCACTGTACTCAGGCACAGCGGCGTCTACTTCCACAATTGCCATACCTAGCGCGATCGATCAAACTGGCACCGTGCTTGTCCAAATCCCCGCTCAATATACTACAATCACATCTCTCTACTCAGGAACGGCAACATCCACCTCTACCATCGCAACCGCAACTGCTGCTAATCAAACTGGTACCGTCCTTGTGCAAGTGCCTCAGCTGTACACCACTGTCACTTCGTTCTACAGTGGCTCTACAACCAGCACCTCCACCAACACGCCAAGCCTCGCAAATCAGGTCGGCACAAAGGTTGTCTTCGTTCCGCAAAATTATGTGACAGTAACATCTCTCTACGGTGGATCTTTCACGAGTACCACAACAGTTGCGACTCCATCCTCGGCCGACGATACAGGCACTGTCCTCGTGCAGATTCCGGCACAATTCACGACTATTACAAGCGTTGGTCCGGCCAACATTACGGCAGCGACGACCACTACAGTTGCGACCCCAAGTAGTACAGGGCAGATTGGTACCGTCATCGTTCTAATTCCTGGTTCTTACACAACCGTGACATCCGTTGATCCAGCAGGTGGCTCGACGACTAGGACGACAACGATTGCAACGCCCAGCAATGCAAGCCAATTGGGCACAGTGGCCATCCTGGTACCTCCACAATATACAACGGTCACAGAATTTGATCCAACCAATGGCACGGACACTATCACAGCCACCATTGCTACTGCGACTACTCCGGGTCAGATTGGAACCGTTGCCATACAGATTCCTCGGCCATACGAGACGACCACAGTACTCAATCCCTCGGGAGGGTCAGTGATTGTCACCTCGACACTCGTGACACCGTCTACTGTTGGCCAAACTGGCACTGTTATTGTCGAGATCCCTCAACAGTTCACCACAATCACAACACTCAATACCCCCGGCGCTACTGCGGTCATAACAACAACAATCGCAACTCCGACTGTCGTAGGGCAGACGGGCGTGGTGCTTATAGAGGTGCCTCCGCAGTTCACAACTGTCACCAGCTTCAACACTCTGGGAGCTTCTTCAATCATGACGTCGACGATTGCAACACCTTCAGCAATTGGCCAGACTGGAACAGTTCTGGTTCTTGTCACTCGAACATTCACCACAATCACATCTCTCAACACAGCAGGGGCATCTGTCAACATTACCTCAACGCTCGGAGAAACTTCCGGTGCCAGTGACGTCGGAACCGTGCTTGTGCTGGTGACTCAAATGTACACGACTGTCACCCGGCTCAACACATTAGGCAGCACTGCGATATTGACTTCGACAATTGCGACACCCACTGCTGTCGGTGACACAGGCACCGTGCTTGTCCTTGCTGATAGATTCTACACCACAATCACTTCGCTCAATACACTTGGCGCTACAGCACCGGTAACGTCGACGATTGTGTCGCCATCCGGTGTTGGTCAGACTGGAACTGTTCTTGTTCGCATCCCACCTGAGTTCACGACAATAACATCCTTCAATACTGGTGCAGCTAGCGCTTCAGGTCCAGTTACTTCCACTCTCTTCTCGCCATCTGATGTTGGTCAGACCGGCACAGTGCTAGTCCAGATTCCTCAACCATACACTACGATAACGTCGTTCAATACTGCCTCTTCTGGGGCGTCAGCACCACTCACTTCTACGATTGCAACGCCTTCTGCTGCTGGCCAAACCGGAACCGTGCTAGTGCAGATACCGCAGCCATTTACTACGGTCACGGCCTTCATTACGGGCAATCAGAATGCTTCGACCCCGATCACTTCCACCATTGCGACACCGTCCGCTGTTGGTCAGACTGGAACGATACTGGTGGAGATACCTCAGCCGTACACTACTTTGACCTCGCTCAACACCTCGCCCGGTGCTTCCAGTCCAGTCACATCTATAATCGCGACCCCATCGGCGGTCGGACAGACAGGTACAGTTTTGGTCCAGGTACCTTTCTTGTTCACCACGATCACGTCCTTCAACACTGCTGCTAGCGGTGCTTCGGCCCCAACCATAACCTCCACGATCGCGACACCCTCAGTCGCCGGCGAGACAGGAACAGTACAGGTATTGATACCAGCACCATTCACAACGATAACTGCATTCAATACTGCATCTGGTGCTTCTGCCCCCGTCACATCAACGATTGCCTCGCCTTCTACAGTCGGGCAGACTGGAACAGTACAAGTATTGATCCCAGCACCTTTTACGACGATTACCTCCCTAAATACCGCACCCGGTGCAATAAGCACGATTACGACGACAATTGCAACCCCGTCAGGCTTCGGACAGACTGGTACGGTACTGGTCATCGTTCCAGAGTCTTTCACTACACTCACGTCGCTTAATTCTGTGCCTGGTGCAACAGGCACGCTTACTTCGACGATTGCAACACCATCAGGCCCTGGCCAGACTGGTACTGTGTTGATCATCGTTCCAGAATCGTTCACGACGATTACTTCCCTCAACACTGCATCTGGTGCTTCTGCACCTATAACATCTACCGCAGCATTCCCATCAGCAGCGGGCCAGGTGGGGACTGTGGTAGTTTTCGTTACCCCTCGATACACCACCATAACTACTCTCAACTCAGCCAGCGGCGCCTCCGCGCCGGTAACGACAACTTTGGCAGATCCAACTGCTGCAGATCAGACTGGAACTGTACTAGTCCTTGTTGCTACAACCTTCACCACGCTGACCTCGTTGAACCCAACAAGCGGGGCTTCAGTTACGGTCACGTCGACAATAGCAACTCCCTCTACTGCAGGCCAAACCGGAACGGTTCTTGTCCTGGTGCCGGCTGCATTTACGACTGTGACTTCATTGAACCCAACAACAAGTGGCGTCTCGGCTCCAGTAACTACGACATTGACGAGTCCTACCGCCGCGGACCAAACGGGCACCGTACTTGTTCTTGTACAGCCTCAATATACGACAGTTACATCTTTCAACCCAACTAGCGGCGCATCAGCTCCAGTCACATCGCCGGTCTTCGCACCAACCGCGGCAGACCAGACTGGCACTGTCCTCGTTCTTGTGCCGACTAAATATACTACTATCATATCGCTGAATCCAACGACCAGCGTGACCACAACAATAACAACCACACAGTTCACTCCGAGCGTCGGTGGCCAGACTGGAACTGTACTTGTTCTTGTTCCAGCGCAATACACGACTATCACAACATTTAATACTGCTTCTGGCGCCTCAGGAACCGTAACATCGACAGGTGCAGCTCCGACAGCGGCAAGCCAAGTTGGCACCGTATTCGTTGGAGTGCCACCACAATATACAACTATAACGACGGTCAATACGGCCTCGGGAGCCACAGCAGCCGTCACATCTACAGCTGCAATTCCCTCAAATCCAACTCAAATTGGCACCGTATTTGTTGGAGTGCCGCCATCGTCCAGCTCCATCCCCGCGCCGAGCTCATCGTCTGCAGCAAGTCTTCCCCTCTCCACCTCCTTCAACACTATAACGCAAACCATGGACTGGACTGGTACTGTACCTTCTACACGTACGGTATACCCGATCTCAGGCCAAAGTGACGTTATCGTTCAGGTCTTCACGCCGGCGGCCCAGCTTTCTTCTGGATCTACAGTGTCTGGTGCCGGCGTTGTCACTCTGGTCACTGGTTATGACGGCTCAGTAGCTACTACGAAGACCTATCTTCCTAATTCATATGGGCCAAACGTGGTAACTGTTCTCGTTCAGACACCGACTGGGCTTGCTGCCATCAGTGGGCTCACTACTGTCACGCAAACCCTGGATTATACTGGTACTGTTCTCTCAACGCGCACCGTCACTCCACTTTCAGGGCAAAGCACTGTCACTGTCCAGGTTTTCACACCTGCAGCGCTGCTTCCTTCTGGATCTACAGTATCTGGTGCAGGTGTAGTTACCTTGATTACTGGCTATGATGGCTCCGTGGCTACAACAAGAACTTATCTTCCTAACCCATCTGGGCCGAATATAGTCACGATTATTGTTCAGACGCCAACTGGGGTTGCTACAGTTACGCAAACCCTAGACTACACTGGTACTGTTCTCTCAACGCGCACTGTCACCCCACGTTCTGGACAAAGCACTGTCACTGTCCAAGTCTTTACACCTGCGGCTCAGCTCGCTCCGGGGGCTTCGGCGCCAGCTGGAGCTGGAGTGGTCACGTTGGTTACTGGTTATGATGGCTCAGTGGCTACGACAAGAACTTATCTTCCAAATTCCTCAGGGCCAAACATAATGACGGTCCTCGTGCAGACGCCGACAGGACTCGCTGTTGTTACGCAAACCCTGGACTACACTGGCACTGTACCATCTACCCGTACTGTCTACCCACGTTCTGGACAAAGCACTGTCACTGTCCAAGTCTTTACACCTGCGGCTCAGCTCGCTCCGGGGGCTTCGGCGCCAGCTGGAGCTGGAGTGGTCACGTTGGTTACTGGTTACGATGGCTCGGTTGCTACGACAAGAACATACCTTCCGAATCCCTCGGGGCCAAACATAATGACTGTTCTCGTTCAAACACCGACAGGGGCCATCGTTACGCAAACCCTGGACTACACTGGTACGGTCCCATCTACCCGCACCGTCTATCCGCGGTCAGGGGAAAGTGGTGTTACTGTTCAGGTCTTTACACCTGCGCCTCAGCTGTCTCCCGGGGCTTCAGCACCCGCTGGAGCTGGTGTAGTGACATTAATCACGGGATACGACGGTTCGGTAGCTACCACGAAGACCTACCTTCCAAACCCATCTGGACCTAATGTGATGACCGTTCTGGTCCAAACCCCAACAGCCAGGGTATAGTTGGTGTCAAAGAATTTGGACGGACTCGAAGACGACTGATGGAGGCATCTTCTTGCAATCTACATGTAGGAACGTGTCGCAATATGTAAGAGAGGTGGAATTTTGAATTTCATGTATGTTGAACGATAATGAAGGCATGCGATCATGAGGGCTGGGATCATGAGTATGCGAATATGATCACGAGGACATATGTACAGTCACGAAACGTTTGATGTTTGGTTTTTGGCGTTAAATAAATGTAGGTAGCAAGCGAGATACTGCAATGAGAAAATGCAAAATGTGGAATTCAGCTAGAATTCATCGTATTCTCAATGACTTTAACTACATGTACGGAATCTCAAGTGAAGAAGCAGATGATCTCTTGGTGGACCGAGCCTTCTCGGGTACGGAAGGCGACCATCGTGCGATGGCTCACCCTCAGACTCTCCACTATCAGACCAAATGAAGTTGCCGGAACATAGGTCCGGGCTTTGCATCGGATCTCCCGCACTGATGCTAATCCGCTCGTTTGAAATGCATCCTCTGTGATCCTGTTCCACCAGATTGAGAATGCACGGCCATGCATTCTCGGAGATCGTGCCAAAGAAGTTACCGACATGGAATGAAAACATAGCTGGAATAAGCCGCAGCCTTTTATGCACGTATCTGTTCAATGAACTTAGGAGATGTTCCAGATTGAACGTCAACTTGGTTGTTGACCTCAAGTCGAAATCAAGTCCACTTGCCACTTGGCACGAACATATTCAACGCTCAATAATCTGAGTGATCATCGGCGGATGTTCTGGATCAGTTTGAAATGCCCACATGATCCCTTGGCGGGAACTACAATTTTGAAGCATTTCCAAGCACGAATGGGTTGTAGTATGAGTCCTCGACTTCACCAACGAGCTCACGACCAAACAATCACATTAGAGTTAGAAATCACGTGCAATTCCTGCGATCTGCAGCTGTGGGAAATGTCTGTGATTGAAAGCAACGAGAATTACAGCATGAGCTTCATCCATTCGAATGCCCACCAAATTCTCTCGTTGGAATTTTTGGCCTGGAAGAAACACCTAGAAAACCCAACCATCAGGTCAGATAGATGAGCAGAGTATGTTCAACCACCACGGTAATGTATCTAGTGTGGGTCCGAGAGCCCAGAGAAATTGACCTACGTGGGAACATTTTAGCGAGAGCTATGACAAGAGTAACATGAGGAGCCAATAAACAGCCAAGTTAACAAAAATAGGCAGATCATCAGTGGCACTTCCGAGATAGAGTATAGCTTACAGAATGGGGGGAGGAGTGCGGTAGGAAGATGGAAGAAGAAGGCGAATTAGGTGGTTCAGGAATACCGTAAATAATTGAAGAGCCTCTGGTCCGATGAGTAAAGAGCTCAAGAACTAATTACTTATGACAAGTCAAGTCTACAATCCAGTATCTGCTCTCCCAAGCATGTCCACATCCATGAGCTCTAATTCAAGTTCTGATACAAGGCATAAAGTAGACGATACCTAAATTGCAACTGTATCACAGCGTTTGTCGACAGGGACACGGAAAAGCCACGGAGGAATGCTTACCCTGGCAAATATCAGTAGGCCAAGAGGAACTCCGACTACAGATCAACGAGACAGCCACAGGGGTAGAAGCCACAGCATTTCATGCTCATATTTCTGCGCATTCCGATTTTGGTTGTGCAACCCAACGTGCGTCGTGATATTTCGCTCGTGGTCGAGATTTAGTTGGACTACCAACATCTTGGGAATGCACTTGTCGTACAGATTGCAGTCATCTACTTCCCCAACAAACATGCATCGCACGTAAGGACGAGATGTATTGTCGCGTGCTGGTTTTATCATGCGCCCGACACCCCACAATCCTGCAGTCTCTGGAATCGTCATCCGCGGATAGCAGCAGGAGCTATAAGGATTTAGAAATTCATGCATTTTGTGAGTCGCCACTTCTGCTGCTCTGGCGACACTACTCATCATGTTCTTCACTACACTCCTTTTGCTAGCCTTTTCATTCGTGGCTGATGGCCATATGCACATAAATGGGGTGCCTCTGGCCACCAACCATCTCGGGCCCCATCGTCGGCTCTTCGTTCCTATAGACCCCAACTTTTGCAATGCTCAGCAACAGCAAGCGCCGATCTCGTGTTTCCAAAGTAACGCAGGTGGTACCGCGTATTGCAGCTCACTCCTTAACATTCCCACCATAACAGTGTAAGTCACCCAGCGGAGTGCTGAAAGCAACGATTAACAATTGCGTAGATGTACTACATCTACTGCGCCACCCGCAGCTGGAACAACAACAGTTACATCTACTCTTGGCCAAACAGCTGTTGGTAGTGCTTCAATCGTAAAGAGAGCGGTGAGTAATGTCGTTTCCTTTCCTTAAGATCCCGAGGGAAGGCGGAGGACACCCTGATCGTCTGATTCGTTTAGACGTCCTTTACATTCTGCCCGGAACCTGGATGGACTGTCTTCCAGGAAAGCTGAACCATGTGATAGGACATCATACAGGAAATTCCTGTGGTCAAGGATGACAGTAGACCCCATGTCAGGAGACGTGTTCTTCTGCCGCGACAAGTCAATGGCTGCATCCCAGCGAGCCAATCTGCCCCATATTCTTCAAGTGTCTGCTCGTGTCTCAACATCCCAACTCCAACCACAACAACAACATTCTTATACACACCTCCACCGAGTGTGACGCAGACCGTCGTCATCACGCCAAGGTAGATAGTCCGATTCCGGCAACAAAGAGCATGCTAATGTAGCCAGCGCTTCGCAATCTTTCACGACCATTACTTCTTTTTACACCGGAACAGTCACTGCAACATCCACCTTCGCTGCAGCTGCACCCGGTCAGCCAGCCACCGTAATTGTGTACAGCCCCCAGCCATACGTCACAACGACCTCACTCTACACGGGATCAGTCACTACAACAATCACACAGTCGCCGACTGCTGCAGGTCAGACGGGCACTGTCGTCGTGCAAGTACCAGCTATCTACAATACAGTAACGCGTATTGGACCTGCGACGACCTTCACTCAATTTACTGCAACTACGGCTGGTCAGACGGGCACTGTCGTTGTACAATCACCAACAATCTACACTACGGTAACGAACGTCGGTCCTGCGACAACCTTTACCCAATTTACAGCGACTGCCCCAGGCCAGACTGGTACAGTGGTTGTTCAATCTCCAACTACCTACACTACGATAACAAATGTCGGCCCTGCGACAACCTTCACCCAATTTACAGCGACTGCCCCAGGCCAGACTGGTACAGTGGTTGTTCAATCTCCAACTACCTACACTACGGTAACAAATGTCGGCCCTGCGACGACGTTTACGCAATTCACAGCGACGGCGCCCGGCCAGACTGGAACTGTAGTTGTGCAAACGCCAGCTACTTATAACACGGTCACGAGAGTGGGCACAAATGGCGCAGCCTCCACAACAACGTTCACGGAATTTACAGCCACTGCCCCTGGTCAAACTGGCACTGTAGTCGTGCAAGTGCCCCCCACGTACACCACAGTTACGAGCGTAGGCACCACTGGCTCAGTAGCGACAACGTTCACACAATTCACAGCGACTGTCCCAGGTCAGACTGGTACTGTAGTCGTACAATATCCTCCTCTTCAGACCATAACAACCACTACCTATGGAACCAACCCTGTCGGATATACTTCTACCGTCACTACAGTCGTGAGCAGCTCAACATCTCTGGTTGCAGTTGTCGGCGTACCAGTCACTCCTTTCAAAATATTTGTGGCCGACAACGACAACGCCAATCCTTTCGGCTACTTGGACGTCGTCGGAACAGGGAATGGACCTTTTACCGCGACATTGAGCAACTTTTCCGATGGGGCTCTTTTCTACTTCAGCACTGCCACTGGCCAGCTTGCTCTGGCACCGGCCAGCGGAGTTTCTACGGTACCGCTTTACTCTGTGGAGAGCCTGAATCCTGGGGTAGATCAGCTGCAGTTTGGCCTCAATAATGCTACCACCAACAGCCCAATACTCACTTCACTGTGGCCAGAAGGCACAATACGCGTCGCTACTTCGAGTAACGTTGCTGTTCCTGCATATATATGTAATGGTGTCCTCTTTCAAGGTGCTGGGACCATTCCTGCTGGTTGTACTCATGTCACCCTGACTCCGACACGCAGTGCTGCAACTTATACAACCACAACAACTACTACAGGTATCACTTCATCCGCCAGGACATCTGCTGCCACTGGAACCACAGTCTCGAACAATGGCACGGTAACGACTACACTTGCTGCTAGTTGTACGTCTGCTGGCTTTGCTTACACTGGATACACTAATCCATTCTCGTATCCCGCCGGAAGTGATGGCAACGACCCGTACTATCTTGGATTCAATTCCAGCTACTTTGCAAATCCGAGCACATCCTCGCTCTTCTCTGGCGTTTGGAATGGTAATGCCAATTTCGCGGCTTCCGGCACTGGCACACAATACAATACTCCTAATGTCAACAACCAATATCTCGCTCTCGTTCTTCGCGGATACTTTGTAGTGCCCACAACCGGATCCTGGACGCTGAATTGGACGTTAGCTGATGACGTCTCCTACATATGGATGGGAGCAACAGCAACAGGCAACGGATGGGGTGAAACCAATTTCAATTCGCGAGCTACCTTCCGATTTCCCGGTCGAAGTCCTATCATCTCGAATTTTAATGCAGGACAACTCTACCCCATGGTCATACTGACTGCAAATGGAGAAGGACAATCTGGTATGACACTATCGATTACCGGCCCCACCGGTGTCGTCTACACCGATACTTCGACTTTTTTCTACCAACCAAGCTGCTCAAGCTTGTCGTACCTATCGGCTTCGGTTCAGCCCTCAGTCACTGGATGTGCAGCAACTGGAATCGAATACTTCAATCGCCCGAACCCAACACTCACTTCTTTCACCACTAGCACGGTAACGACGTCGGTTATCCTTGGATTGCCACCTCGTACCGTTACAAGCACAACCACATTCGTCACCACTGTAACGAGGACACTCCAACCCAACGACTACAGCCCGCCGACTGCATCGCCATACTCCACGCGCAACTTTGCCGGTGTGGTCCGCGACCTCACTTTCGGTACTCTCACCTCCCCGGCCACAATATACGGGCGCGGACCTTACAACTTGGTCGAAGTCGTGAACTTCTTCCGCGGCTACTTTCTGCCCAACGTCACCGGTACACATACTTTTACACTCAGCCAGCCCGACGATGTTGGCTATGCGTGGTTCGGCCCCCAAGCAATCAGTGGATTTACACAGGCGGGTGCGGACATTAACAATGCTGTCGTGGCAGGGCTGTCGGTCTCGTCGAACCAGACGTTGACTCAGGGCCAGCCAGTGCCGATAAGGCTGGCATTTGGAAATTATGGCGGCGCTTACAGTTATCAATTGTCAGTGAGAGATCCAAATGGCTTGGTCAAGACGAATACTTTTGGTATGTTCTTGCAGCCGATGTGTGGGACGGTGCCATATTCTCAGTGGACATAAGGGGAGATCATGAGGAAAGTATTTTATGTAATGACAATCTTCATGGCAACGAATGGGTCCTTGGAAATGGAATCTCATAGACATGCTGTATGGAATTCACGGGGCGTCTTTCTTTTGCTTCTTCTCATCGCAGGCATTGGACTCGCGATGCATGTTGGGAATAATTCGTCATTAGCATTATGATTGATTGCACAATTTTGCTTCTTTATGAACAGAAGCCCATTGGTTCTCTCCCTTCAGCAAACTCCACTC
>QVXC01000548.1:0-20735 GCA_003501895.1 Phaeosphaeria sp. A1 3.1a | reverse complement strand
GCCCCCACCCCTTCCACCCCGCATAGTCGAATTCGCTCGCACACGCCCTATGTCTCTTGACTCGCCTATCCACCACGGGCTCCCGCCACTTCTTGACCGTCGTCGTGCCCGAGCAGAAAAAGTGCCCATCGTAGAGGCAGCGCCGTGTGACCCCGAGGGGGTACGTGCGTTGGCAGTGGTGGCATTTCCACATCCAACTTAGTGGGGAATGGGGTGGAGTTGTGGTGTTTGGAGGAGTGAACGGTGAAGTAGGGCTGCGAGGGGAGGATGAGGAGGTCGAAGCTGTTTTTGTGATGGTGCGAGAGAGGGGATGGGGGAGGGGAGTTAGGGGCGAGAAGGGAGAGGGAACGATGGAGAGGAGGGAGGGTTTGAAGGGGGTGGGATGGATTTGGAGAGGAGGTTTGGTGCGGGGGAACATGGCTGGGCAATTGTGTGAGAGGTTTTCGCTGTCCGAATTCGGGTCGTTATAAGGTGATTGTATGTTTAAAAGTCGGGAGGTGAGTTATCTGGCAAGAGTTGCATGGGCAAAGTCCGGCTTTGCATTGGTATAGGGGTTTGAGTGTAGAAGTTATGGGATGATAATAGTTGAAGGAGCGTTGGGTTAGGAAGTTGAAAGCTAATTCAACTTTCGCAATTCTCTTTGGACTTCGCTCTGGTGTTTCGCACTATCCAGCGAAAAGTCCATTGCGACAGCACGTGCAGTCAACACCGCCTATGTCAAGTTCCTTTATCATGGCCGCGAACAAAGCTGTTCTGCCATCTCTTCCTTTGTTGCCGCGGACACCAATGCTTGAAGATTATTTTTGACATGTGGCGTTCTTTGTCATGTTCCCTTTTGGCTAGATAACGTAGACCATATGTGAGACGGCCGAGACTGTCGAGGTCTTTGTCCAATACAGAAGTATGGCGTTCTTGGGGCTTTCGCTAGTTCAACTACAAATACAATGTTTCGAGTTGCGAGGTGTACGGCGCGCACTTTGCTTCAGGGATCATGCGAGCAGTCGAATTGGTTGACGTCGCATCTGGAATGATTGTTGATCTAGGGATGCCGTTAGCATTCCATTTTGTCACGAGTCTTGCTTAATGTTATACATACAGCTGTTTATGCCACATGTCCTTGAGGTTCTGGAGGATGGTGTGAAGCCATATCACCCAAGTCATATGCACGACAGTGGTCCTTCTCGCGCACCATTATGCTGACATGACTCTTTGATTGATGAGAGTCGGATTTGGTGTATGTCCCTTGTATGTACAAGAGTGCATTTGGACGCTTCCTTGCCCGACGACAGGCATTCAAGCAGCATGCACGACTCATTGGACTAGGGTGCTCAGGTCCAAGCACTCTCTCCATTCTTGCTAGGGCTTCTCTGCTAATAGTCTCCGTCTCTTTATATCCGCCACGAGGTCGGTGCTCAAGAGCGTGTCTGGATGATCTGGGCCAAGCACATCCCTCCTCCATGCTAATGTTTCCATGCCTATGTGTTCCGCCTCTTTGCTTTTGAGTTGGTTGATCAGCACGACCGACAAATTATACATGCTCATCAGCGTAGAAGGATGTTTGGAACCAAGCTTATCTCGCTTTCGCAGCAAAGCCTGTCTGCATATTTTCTCTGCCTCTGCATACTCTTCTTGGTGACCTAGGACCCTCGCTAGATTGCTCATGCCTGATAGCGTGTCTGGGTGAGTACAGCCAAGGATCTTCTCTTTCCGGGTCAAAGTCTCCCTGAATATCTTCTTTGCCTCTTCGTACTTGCCTTGGCGGTCTAGCACCAACGCCAGGTTATTCATGCTTGTCAGTGTGTTTGGATGCTCCAAGCCAAGAACCTTCTCTCTGCGCTTCAATATTTCTCTGTTCATATCCTCTGCCTCTATGTTCTTGCCTTGGCGGCTCAGTACGCCCGCCAGATTACTTTTACTTGTCATCGTATCTTCATGGGTGGCACCTAATACCTCCTCCCTCTGCTCTAGCGTACGTCGATTCATCTCTTGGGACTCTACGTACTTGCCTAATCTATCTAGAACCCTCGCTAAATGACTCTTACTCGTCAGTGTGTCTGGATGCTTAACGCCGAGTACCTTCTCCTTTTGTTCCAGTGTCTTTCTGTTCATTTCTTCTGCTTCTTTGTAATTGCCCTGTTGATTGAACACTAGAGCTAGGTTGCTCATACTTGTCAGTGTGTCGGGATGGTTAAGGCCTAGTACCTCCTCTCTTCTTGCTAGAGTCTGTCTGTTCATATCTTCCGCCTCTTTGTATTTTCCCTGCTTCTCCAGCGCTTCAGCCAAAAAGTTCATACTGGTCAATGTTTCTGCTTGCTCAGCTGGAGATAAATGTGTGCTAACTGATATCGCTTGTTGCTGCTGCGTAGTGCCCAAGGCTTACTCGACATCGTCCGACCCGGTCAAGGAGCGAGTGTCTTACTTCTGTAGGCTTTATCTCTTCAAGTCCAGCCGTGTGCGAGGCGTGCGACAAGTACCCCGTCCATATCTCTTTGCTTTTGTGTCCTCCGTAGGGCACTAGATCCTGGAGCCGAGCGGCAGCTTTCCCCGCCCACTTTTCATACTCATCTGAGTGGTCTCGTTTCAGCCACCACATTGACGCTAGGTGGACCAATCGGTGCATATCGTAGAAAACTTCCGTCTCTTGCGCTCCCTGCTGACGTCTTGTCAAGAACTTGTACCCGATCAAAACCCTAAGCGCTTCAGATTGACGCATTGAAAAACTTTCTGAAAGTAACAGCGACTGCGGGATCTTGATGTGGTCGATGCATGCGATGAAAGAAAGGCAGTCCTTAGCAAGTTCGTTCTCCTTGCATATTCGTTTGAAAGAGATATGCCAGGTCTTTTCGATTGTGTTGTCCAGCCCATGATATCTGATTTGATCTTCGAATTGCTTGCTGAAAAGCTTCATACCATCATTAGCATCTTTCATGAACGATACATAATCCGATGCTTGTATATAGCTTTTGCTCATAGTAGCAGATGCCTGTATGATAGCAAGCGGCAGATACTCAAGTAAATTGAGCAGTTCACTGACAGCTTCATCGTCATTAAGCAGCTCTTAGTTCTCTACGCAGCTCATGAGCAGTTGCCTAGCTTCGTCTTTGCTGAAATCCTCCAGTCCCAGGCTGGCTCCCTTGGGGGAGAGATCTTCAGCATCTTTCTTACTACGAGTAGTGAACAAGATGGTGCCGCGGTCACTGGCCGGCAGGTAGTCCTTGAGTCGAGGGCGCGCAGTGTCGGCGGTGCTTAGTCAAATCGAAGAATCATCCGCATTGTCGATAATCATCAGCCATGGACGAGATTCCGTGCGGAGCTTGTCCTTGACGAGCTTATTGACGTTTGCATTCGAATCGGCGATTCCCGGAATCTGGAGGAGGTCGCCGATGTCTCTGTAAGCAAGCTCAAAGCTCTCTCGGCTCATGGCAGGCACCCAAAACACCAGATCGATGGCCTTATCTGCTAATGCGCGATATGCAAACTCAAGAGTGAGCGCTGATTTCCCACTACCGCCTAGTCCGTATATTGCAAGGCTTCTAGCCGTACGAGTTTTGTTCTTGATCGCCTGGAGCATTGATTCTCGACCAACAAAGTGCTCGTCTCTCGGAAAAGGTGGCTTCTGTAGCTCGTCTCTGATTCGCGGCTGCCCCTGCACTTTCTCTTCTCTGCGTTGCTGCTTCTGTACCTCCTCTCTGAGCCGCAGCATCGCATGGCTCTCCTCCTCTCCATAAATCAGCGGCAGAAAGATCCCGAAGATTCCCATCAGGCAATACACTTTGTCTTCTTCCAGCGTTGTTATGCGCCCTGCTGCCCATCTCATGCGCTACTCGAAGCTGAATTCCATAAGCTTCCGAGGGCTCAAGGCCGTGATGGGAATGCCAGTAATCTCGTGTATCTGTTGCGCTAGTGACTCCCTGCTGCCCAGAAGCGTGCCGTCATGTGAGAGGAACTCTAGGCTAGGAGGTGCGGGTGGTTCTTGCAGCGTCCAGCCTCGCGTGAACCATCGACTGCGCCGAAAGAGTTGCCTCCACGATACGGGAAGGGCTTCAGCATGAGTATCTGCATTCATATCTGGCGCGGAGACGTCGTTCAGGTAAACGTAGCACTTTGCTGCTCCCTGATACCAACGGAACATAGAGTTGATTGCTCCAGTCAGCTCCTCGCTCACAGACCTGTTGATGCAGCAAGTATCTACCCAGAAGTACTTCAGGCCATCTGCTGCAGCACGATCACTGCAAAATTGGATCTTATTGTAGCCTTTCTTTTCTTTGCCTGTTCCCTCTGCCAAGTCCTTGTATGTGAACTCTTCACTATATGTCCAAGTGTGCGAGAGGATAGCGTACGGCGAAGGCGGAGGATCTCGTTTGTTGAAAGATGTCAGCTCGAGGCTGCCGTCGCCTGAAAGGCTCAGTAGGCGCATGGTTCTGCTGAAATTTGTTAAGAGTGCTAGTTTTTTCGGTCGTGAGTCGCAATGTAGACGCGGGAAGAAGATAGTCGCACAACCGCATCGAGACGTTTCTCAGAATGTGGACGTGCTCATCGAGCGTGGGATAGAGCATGTCAGGAAGACTATGAACAGGCCACTGACACGCAAGGCTGAATGAGAAGCTGAAGAGTCACGTGCTCGGCTGTAAGACGCATCCATGGATTCGTGCAGTCGTGGCAATGTGTTAATCGCTACAGGCCTTGTCCAGCCGCTAACCTAAATTGTGCGAGGTGCAGTGTCTAGTATACGCCCGCATCCGAGCGCGCTCCTACATGCCGAGAGCAGCCAAAGCACGATTCTTGACCAAAAGAATTTGATAGCTTCTGGTGTTCGCGCGAAACTGATGAGATGCATAGGAGTAGGCACATTGAAGTGGGTTGAAATTGGTGACTAACTACTGTGGGAAACTCGGGTGAGTTGATGGAGATGGAAACGGGCTAAGCCCAAACAGGAAGGCTCCTTGGCAGCACGTGACTGCTCTCACGGGCAGGACCTGGAGGCTGCCGAACAGAAACGAATTGCAAAACGCACGCTCCCTAACTATCCAGATTACCGTAATCTCATTGGATAATACAGCAAAATTTGTGCCTTCTTCGAGAACACAAACATGCACCTACCCAAGTCCCATGGAGACCTGCTCGTAGCCGGGTAGGTAGATTGACTATAGCTTGTACTACTCTGAAGTCCGCAGTGCCTAGGAGATGAAGCACGCAACGTGATCAGCTCTTATGATGCCCGTCATTGCAAGACATGGGTAAGTTGTCCTTGAGCAGGAAGAGACAGGAAGGAAATTGAGGTTGTAAATGAACGCATCACTAGTATGAGTTTATTTCTTATACTGAAGCTTGATTGTGTCCAAAGCAAAATACAATCATCCAATGTATCTATGGGGAAATGAAGAGAAGAGAAGAGAAGAGAAGAGAAGACAAAACAGCAAAAGACTAACAATGTCGCTCGGATGAAAGCAAATCTGTCAAACAAGTACGCACTCATACGTCAACGGCTCTGAAAACTCTGTGGTTGCTACTCGAGCATCGCTACTCGCTTTACTCAACGGGGACAATGGGCTTGCCAGCCTGCTCGATGGGAATGAATCCAGGAGTTCCTCCGGTACTTCCAAGAAAGTTCTTCATCCCTGGATTAGCACTGGGGCAGATTGGGAGAGTTTTAGCAGGCGCGCAAGAGTTCGGGAACTCCGGTGTGCCACAAGACTGTACGCAAGTCCTGAAGGTAGTGCTCTACGTATCTCGTTAGTGAATGTCTCTCTCAAGATAAGTGCTCTTGAACTCTTACGCCTTTCCCATTTGCACCGCTGACATTCTCAACAGATGGGGCAGTAAATGAAAAATCTTGCCAGTCCAATCCATCGCCGCAACCACGATCAGTCTTCCTACGGAACTGCCCACTGACAGTCACAACCCTTGGGTAAGCAACGACACCGCATTCCATTCCACCCGCAGGGCAGAGCTGGGTGTCTCCGAAAGATGTTTCGTCTGAAGAACTCCAAGCGTGCGAGTAAGCGACGCTTGCACCCAATTCGAATACCTCGGCGATAGTGAAGCCAGCATTGACTGACACTTCCACGCTGTTTTCAATTCCCTCCGTATGTGCGATACCTTGGGACAATTCACAGTTATCTTCAGCGTTAGAAATGCAGAAGACAGGGCTGCCCATGACGGGGTCCTTTGTGAAAGGCGCAGAAGACTGCCAGTTTCGGAACTCGTTCCCTGCAAATTCCGGGGGTGTGCAACCAAGTCCTTCGGCACGGCGTGGAGGAAGGACGGCTGCGTCTGCGGCGGCGAGCAGAAGGATGGTGGTAATAGAGACAGTTTTGAAGATAGACATGCTTTTAGGTAGAATAAGTTCGGAAATTATGAATGAAGTAAAGTGTGTTGATGAAGGTCCTGTTTGAAAGTAAGGAAGATGAGGAAAGTGAAGGCTGATCTGGGTTTCTGTAGCAGTATTTGACTTTCATCTTATAGTTACTTCTTCATCGCCTTCATGTTCTGCATTTAGAGTAGAGTCGCTTGTCCCAGAATGTCAAAACATGCGATCTCGAAATATCCAAAACAACAAAAACCTTGACAACACCTGGCTAAACGCTCTGTCCCCATGTAACAACTGTCCTCATAACGCTGCTTCCATTCACTCATTACCATAAATGAGTAATACTGTCTAGCAGAAGTTCTAAAATCACTCTTCAGCCAAGAAACTAAGTCCCAAATGGGACATCAGTCGTGGAGTGAGCGGCCCCATCTCCAGACAAGGGGGCTCGGGTAATGTGCGGCTCAGATACAGGGCTATACTATGAGACTAAAATATCTAAATAGCCGCTGTCGTGCGCTTACATACTATGCTCTTTTTGCGCAGGACGCATGGGTACCAAGGCTGCCGTCAGCGTCCTAGGGGAAACACCAAAATACTTGCATCATGATACAACTTTTATCTGAGCTGGTGACAAGGCACCTTACACGGCACGAGGATGTGACGGAACATCAGCTTCTGTACTTCTACGCAGTGATTTGTCCGTATGTATAGCCAAAGTGTTTGCATTTAGTGTCTCCAACGCCAGGCGTGTCATTGGATAGCACAGTAAAATCTGTGCGTTCACTGATTACACATCTAAGCATCTACCCAATTTCCATGGAGACCTGCCCGTAACCGAATAGGAAGATCGACTATAGCTTGTGCTACTCCAAAGTGCCTAGTATCGACGATGTGAAGCTCACTGGACATTGACGAATAGTTGTTCACTAATGCCATTACCCAACCGTCCCCCTCTGAGGCATCGTTGCCTTTCCGTGCGATGAAGATTGGTTCCTGAACGAGGTGTGTGCGACCCGGAAAGTATTTTTCGAGCTGTAGGGTATTGCAATTCAGGTGCGCAAGAGCATTGTAGGGGGGAAATCCGCCTCCCATCCTTGGGAGGATCTTCGGGAAATCTGTCCCGAGGCTTGGATCCATTACGTCCATAAACACGTGCTCATGCTTCTTCCCAGAGAACATGTCGTTGATTCGCGGGAACTCGCAGTCTGTTTTGGCGAGTATCTTAGTGGCAGGAAGATCCAGGTCATTGGACCGCGGATCAAACCTGAAGCGCACCAGGTCTGACCTTATCTCCCTGGGGTCGGGTACATTACCGCTGGCGTCCGGCCACCAGAAGAACACGTTCTTGTCGCTTAGAGGCAAGTCAAAAATTATATTCCCGGTCTCGTCCTCGGACGCATTTACTGTGTGACCTGGGAACGCGTTCGGAGCACGATACCATTTAACATCCGCGCCAGATGCGCCACGACGTAGGAGAATACCGAGATAAAATGGAATGTCAGGATTCCATTGCCAATGCTCGCCTCCCTGTTTCATGCGCTCGAGGTCGCAAGTCTGCGGTATGAGAGGAAACAGTACCTGTGTAAGTCAGTCTTGGATAATCTCGGAGCCAGATCGTGGAGACGTCTATACCCAGTTCTCAGTGAAAGCAAAGTCGTGTATCATCGCCACGACTGGAGATACAAGCCACACTGCCTCCACAAGTCTCTCGTTGTGATCTATGGTGAAGTAGCACACGTCGGGTGTGCCGTCACCCTTTCCTTCGTAACCAAAACAAACAAATTCTTTTGCTGCATCATCGTACTTTGGATGAGCCGTGAAAGTAAGGCTAGGTAGTTGTCCACCGAAAGTCTCCAGGCCGATGGTTTCAAGTGTCTCTGGATGAAGCGAGTAAGGAGGCGCGTCTTCCTTGCACGCAAGAAGGCGACCATTGAAGGATATCACATTGGTGTTGGCTGTTGTGCGGACCTTGAATTGCACCGCATCTGTAAACTTGTTGCGATACTTGCCTGGAAATATGAGCTTTGTTCGCGAGGGTTATTTAAGTGGAATTTACCGACAAGCGATCTCTGAGCCTCGCGCTCTCTCATGAACTTCTCGGTTCTTACGTAACGTTGCTTGAAGTGGCAACGCCCTTCCTTGATGCGAAAAGCACTGATGTTACCATCGCCATTGAACCACTGCAGAATATGTTAGACGACTGAGACTTCTCTAGGCTCGCTGTTGTCTACATACAGGGTCGTCATCGATGAAAGGGGGTAGCTGTGGATCTGGCATAACTCGGTAAAAGGTGCCATCGATCTCTTCCGGTATGCAACCTCGGATCTCAAGGTTGTCAATGGCTCCCTCGAAACGACATGGTTTCATAAACCCAGAAAACTGCGGTCGTTCTGGAAACGTGGTTCGCTTTTCGTTGTCATAATCCATCATGTGGCAATTTTTGAGAGCGCGATGAATAGGACTTCTTCAGTATTGAGGTATTTAATATCATCGTTTGGCTAGTACGGTATTTGAAGGAGTATGATCCGAGCTAAGAGACGGATGTTCGAACTAACTTCCCGTCAACGCCCGGAAGCGCTAGGCCGAGGAGAGCGCTACTGGTGTGTGGATTAACGAATCAGATCGATCACTTCTTGCTAGTCTTGTTCGTGGGGAATTGATATCGGTTTCTGTACGCACATTGACTCCGAAAAACAAAGTGATGTGCACTTGATCGCGATCGTCAAGATAATCCCGCACAATTTCCCGAGACAAGCATGAACTTCTAAAAACTGTCTGATCTCCCATTCACATGATACTTTTTGTCACTACTTTTTGCCACTACAGAAGCATTTCGAAGTTGATTCGAAGGGGGCGTGTTTAAGCTGATTGTCAATGACAATGACAGTCCTTCTCGCATCAACAAAGTTGATATAGAAGGGTTTTGCCAAGTACCATTCTGCATCTGGTGCGTGATGAACTAAAAGGTAGTTTTTCTAGCTGCTTTACCTGCCTCATAAGTTGGATAACCTTCGCTGCTCTGTGAAGTAACGAGTATCTATAAATGAATTTTATATTAGCATATGACTTCGCCGCTCAAATGTATACTTCTAATGTTACTCGTGATCTGGTAACATCGAGGTCTAAGCAACATCTACCTGGTGGTAACTCATGTTTAGAGAGCCGAGAATCGGTCCCGCGTTTCCCACAGCACTGACTGAACGTGTGGCAGTGGATCTCGGGAGGGTCTCTCGGCGATGCTCGGGACGTGGGACGCGTTTACAGATTCGCGATGGTAATGGTGCTGTGCGTGCCCGTATAGCTAGCGATGACAGGGTACAAAGCCCCGAGTGCGGCCACTTCCACATGGAGGATCATGCAAAATCAAGATGAAAGTTGCTTGGAACAGATTGATCCGCTTCGTCGCGGACGATGGTCGCATCCTTCGTGGTGAACCTATCCTTCCGAGCCCGAATTTTGACCTTGGAAATACTACCAAAGACACAAAGTTGCAAGCGAAAGTCATCATTGGTACCGACATGTACGACGACACTGGTGTCACCAGAGTTTCAGATGAGATTGTCACTGTCAAACAGCTACTTGGGCCACTCACAGCAGCGGACATGGACATCTTACGTTGTGTCGGTCTGAACTACTCCAAGCATAGTAAGCTCACATACCTTTTCCCGATCTTCGACAGCTGAGAATGTTTTAGTCAGAGAAGCCGGTCGGAAACCTCCACCCTTCCCGTTCATCTTCTTCAAGCCCACCACGTGCATTCACGACCACAATCGAGACATTGAAATTCCACAAATTGCTCAGGACGATCAAGCGGATTATGAAGGAGAGTTAGTACTAGTAGTTGGCAAAGACGCGAAGGATGTGCCTCTGGAAGATGCTTTGAGCTATGTTGCAGCCTACACAGCAGGTAACGATATCTCATCGCGTAAGCTGCAACGTGATCCTCAATTTGCAGGCGGTGTACCTCAGTGGGGATTCTCGAAAGGGTTCGACACTTTCACACCCATCGGTCCCGCTCTCGTGGCATCCGATATGATCGGGAATCCGTCTGAGCTGAGACTCAAAACAGTGGTGGATGGCGAGACGAGACAAGACGAGTATGTGAGGGACCTACTCTTTGATTGCGCCTACCTCATCCACTATCTTTCACAAGGAACAACACTACGCAAGGGGTCGCTCATAATGACAGGAACCCCTGGCGGGGCCGGCGCTGGTCTTGAACCGGCCAGGTTTCTTGTACCTGGTACTGTCATGGAGGTGACGATAGACAAAATAGGGACGTTGAGAAACGGGGTCCAGTTTATATGAAATACATGCGATGACGAAATTGAAAACAATGGCTTTGCTGACGTAAGATAATACTCCTTGACTTCCTTGTTCCGCAACCGATGGCATGCACACTACCGAGCATAACATGAACGAAAAGGCGACCAGTGCAATGGCTGTGTATACGTTAAACCATGTCCTCGTACGGTGATATTTGATTTTTACTTAGAAGCGATTATGTTCTAAGGGATGGAAGAAACCCGAATTGATGTTATCAACCAGGATTTCTTCACGCACAAGCCCTGCCAAATCACGAACGTGAGTTCAAACAAGACATTTATCAGAACTTACTGCTTGAGCAGTTTAGAGAATTGTTACAGGCGTACCCTACTATGCAGAGACGAGTGACTCCACATCTTGGTCTTTGTGGCGGTAGAAGCCAAGAGCTCGCAACATAGGCTCATCGTGGACTCTATATAGATAGACCCTCCCTTCGCCCACCGCATAATGTTCGTATTCATGCCAAGCTGGAACGCAGAAAGTGTCGCCCTTTGTCCATCGAAAAGATTCTCCATTGATCAAGGAGTTACCACAGCCCTCGATTACATGAAAGACTGAGGATGCGGTCTCTTGTATCTTTTCGGTGTGCTTTCCGGCGTTGATTCGAAGAGCTGCTGCTCCAAGAGTGCGGCTGACTACTAATGTTTAGCTAAGCTCGGATCAAAATAACGGTGTATCGTACTTTCTGATTGGTCTGCTCTCAAATACCGTCTCATGGTGCTGTCTCCGCTACCAGCATCAAGATCAGCTTTCATACTCGACCATGGGAAGACGATCGGCGATTTTGCGGTATCCATATCTTCGGCTGGATACCGTGAGGCGTGGAAGTGTTCGACAAAATGTACCGGAAAGTGAACAAAATTGGGCAGATCTAGACCATCCAACCAAATCATCGGACCAGAACCGTTTTTGCCATGATCATGCCAATTCCAGGTTGGTGTCAGTATCACACCGCCACGCTGCATCTTGATGCGACGTCCATGTACCGCGGTGAAGCCCCCTTCGCCTTCTATGATGAAACGGCAAGCGAAAGCAGTATGGCGATGAGCTGGCGCAGTCTCATTGGGCATAACAAGCTGAAGCCCGGCATAGATCGTGTCTGTTGTAAAGGGGGCTTCTATGTGCACGTCAGCCAAGTCCTACATCAACAGCAAGCATTAGTGTACCTCGTTCAGGATTCACGAGCATGAGCACGCGTCGTTCAGCTTGCTTCTCAGTGATGAGCTGACCTGCCTCCAACAAACTTGGGCGTATAGTCTCGTACTTCCAAACGTGTGGCTTGCATCTCGGATTCGGCAGTGGAGGATTCAATCGGTTCATTTGTGCCCACAATGGCTTAACGTGGCATTTCTCAGCAGTTGCCAGAAGCTTCTCTGTCGAGCTCGCCACATCTTGCGCCGCAGAGACAGGATTATGAGTTGAGGTTGATGTCGTGGTGGTGATGGAAGTCATGATGAAATAACGCCAACGAGATATCTAGTGACGCGTTGCGTGTGCGCTCGTGTCGCACGACGAGAAAGGCGTATTTGCATCTACATTTGCATGTCCTTCTGCGTGAGCGATTGCCGATTAGTTGTATCTGTGCTACCAATCCTCAGTATTCAGCTCTCTCAGCGGCATTGCTCGGCGCTGAGCGTGGCAGGCGCTTCGGGGAGATAAGCAGGTATATCTCCGGAGTGCGGAGGTGGTGGCTTTCCCCTGGAGGATATCTCCCCGCACCAGCATTCCCAAATTTTCCATCTCCTTGATCTCCGTCCGTGTGTCCGATTCACACGAGTGTGTGAGCACTGCTCTTCCGCGATGAGCTCCGATAAGGCAATGACTCGCCAGACTGGACCACCCTCTATGGAGAGCGGCGCCGACGTCCGACCAGCGAAGCGGCACAGAATCACGGTCGCGTGCTCGTGCTGCAGACAACGAAAGACTCGGGTAAGTCTCATTTGGCAAGGGGCAAATTTGAAAATCCACGGGGGTCAATAAGGTGACGAAGAAGACTTTATTGCTGTGCTTAAACATTTGCTCGAGTGCCCGTATCATGTAACACAATGGCCACTCCTTTCGACTCATAATTTAACTGGCACAAAATATAAGCTGATGTGCCCGACCATGATAGTGTGACGGAACACGGCCAATATGCTCTACATGCAGCGCACATGGTTACGAATGTGTATATTCCGCAGACATAGCCTTACTAGACAAAAACAGTGCTTCTAAGGAGTCAGTGCACTTGAAACTCGTCTCTCAATATTTGCTTAAGATCATTGTGTAGACTATACGAATCTCTGAAAACACGCTTAGCCACCGTTGAGAGGTCTTTGGCTACCCTCGACAGGAGAGTGACGGGTATCGAAAGCTCTGGAACCGAAGACACCAGCGCAGATGGATCCTCAGCACAACCGCTTCATCAGACAATCCCGGTCTCTCCAGGACTAGAGGCAGTCGATGGCGGCTCAATCAATTCGAAAGATCCTACGGACGGTATAGGCTCGATGACCTTCACAAAGGAGGAAGAATCGGGATTCTTCGGTACGAATTGGCGGCGAAATGAACTTCGGTATGCTCATTAACTATCAAAGGGCCGTCATCCAATATCGCTCTAACACGACAGGTTGTTCAGACGACAACGTCAATCCTTCGCACCAAGTTATTTGCTACAAGTACAGGATCTGCCAATCATGCGGCCCTCAGAGGCTTCATGTTCCATGCGTCTCGATCTTCTTCTCCGGTGCACGACTCTCCCGACCTGAGGACAGCCATGCGCTCTAAAGTTGACCCATTTGGTCTCCCGTCAGAAGGCGAGGCGATGAGATTGATCCGGAAGTTCTTTGTTACGACTGGTCTGTTATTCCCTTACTTAGACGAGGAAGCTTTTGTGGAGACATACCAGCAACTGGCCTCAAGTAATGTTCGGAGCTCGCGAAGGTCTTGGCTTGCCCTCCTCAATATGATTCTCGCTATGGCTACACATGCTGGTCGGGACGAAGAACTGTCTGGCCCCGAGGTTGGAACCAATTCTAACCTGTTTTTTCAGCGTGCGTTGGTATTGTGTGAAGTGGAAATCAGATGCGCATCCAGTCTCGAAATTGGTAAGCGTTTCCTTTTTCTCACAGCGCGATCACGCAGTACTAACTGCTCTCACAGTGCAATTACTCCTTTTGATGAGTCAATACCTCCAGGGTACAGAACGCTCTATTGAAACTTGGAACATACATGGCCTCGCTGTGAAGGCGGCGTATCAGCTTGGGCTACATTCTCCTGATGCACTGATGCAATACAATCAGCCAGAGCGAGAATTTAGGAAGCGAACGTGGTTTGGCTGTGTCCTTCTAGATCGGTAAATCTTTTGTGTGATCTAGTTGTGCAGAATTGCTGACATCTCCAGGTCTTTTAGCATGACATTGGGTCGGCCCCCGTCAATTCCCCAAAGCTTCGTGAAGCTAGACCTGCCGTGTTTACCCACGCCTCTTTCATGTCCGGATCCATCGTCCGCTAGAAATTCACTCAAGGTCGACAGTGTTGAGTTCTACAGAGCAACCATGTAAGCGACGAACAAGGTCACGTATCACCCTGGCTAACTCCTGGATCAGTACACTTTACACAATCATGGGTGAAGTGATTGAAGTACTATATGGAAGCAATCTGGGTTGTGAGACCGTCGACAACATCTTCGATCTCGCATCTCATCTCATCAAGTTCGAGCAGAAGTTCTTGACATGGCAGAGAACACTGCCGGCCACTCTGCCTCTCGTGCAACTCGACGACCTACGCCTGACCACGGTCTCCCAAACTAACCTCAGGCTGCGTTGCATCCTTACCATCCGTTACCTCAATCTCCGAATCCTCACCCACCGGCCAGTACTTTGCAAGTATCTGAACGTCCTGGGAATGCCGAGACCCGACTCGGAGCAAATGAACATGTTGAGACAGACCGGAGTGAACAGCATTCGCATATGCGCAGAATCAGCGCTTGAAATCATTCAGATGATGCATGGAGTGCTGAGTGCTCCTGATCCTCCGCGACACCTGTTGGGTGCATGGTGGTTTACCCTCTATTACAGTGAATCAAACAAAATCCCATCACGGTCTTGTATGACCCACTGACATACTTCCAGCTTTCAATGCAGCCTTGATCATATATGCTACTCTATTGGTACAGCACCAGGCAGCGCTACACGGCCAAGGCTACATAAACGAGCAGTCCATACTTAGCTCCTGCCATCTTGATACAGCAGTTCAGTGCTTGTCACTGCTTGCTGAAGGTAATCGGATGACAGAGAAATGCGTCCGATATACGTCTTCCCTCGCAAAGACATTGTCAATTACCTGTACGTTTTATATATCGAAATCACCATGTGGAGGAACTGACATGCATTGTCAGGCCACCCTGAACATCACGAAAACACAATTGACCCGCTCGATCGTCAAGTTGACCCTCCTATACATGAGTACCCCCTTCGCTCATTCCACGAAGACCTATCGTACGAGATTCCCAGCTTCCAGGACCACGACCCAAGTGACTTGCACATGGGAGTCACTTTGGATGATTTCTTTGGCACAGATTTTAATTTCGTCACGTCATTAAATGCTCCACACTCGGATAGATAAGCGACCTTGGGTGGCTAGAGTTGTGATTTCACGTCTACTTAGGTTGTTACTTGATCTAGGGAATTATAAACATGCGCGAGGAGTATTTGACTCCACATCGTTGTCCCAAGCTTCCTTCATCCTGCTCTCAGCATCGTAGCCGTAGGCCCACCACTGTGTGACAGGGTCACTCCACTGATTAGCACTGCTCATGAACGGTTTACCGGAAACCTCTGCAGCCATCGAAGCATCTCGAGCTTCCTGCTCCGGTCCATCTGGGAAGTGCCATATGATACCATTCACCATGCTGGCATTCTGCATGTCACTGCTTCGTTTTATGCGCTCCTTCTCAAAGGATTGCAGCGCAGAGCGCATATCCTCCAATGTCGTCATCTCGCTCAGGACCACAGCGAGGGCAGCACCATCTTCCACCGCCATGGCAGCACCTTGTGACATGTAAGGCAACATTGCATGAGCGGCGTCTCCAATGATCAGTAACCTGGATGACGGTGATACCCATGACTCTAATTGCGTCCCGACTTTGAGAGGCCACTTCATGCAATCTCCAATCAAAGCAAGGATCTTGGTCAATCTGATGCTGTAAGCTCCACAATTTGGGGTGATAACAAGGCGACAACTTACTGAGGATCCCAGCCACCGAATTCCTTCTCGATGTATTCCTTGGCAGGGGTTTGGTTCCATGTATTCGGATCGGAACGATCAATATGCGATAGAACTAGATTTAGCGACTGGCCAGCAGCTATTGTGTACGACATTACATGTCGATCTTCTCCGATCCTGCGACAACAATAGTTAGCTTTATCCAATCAAAACATGGTCTGTTGCATGAACATCGGACCTACCAGATATTCAGATAAGGCTTTTCCAAAATCCATGAAATCTGCGGATCACTTTTGACCTTTTCAACATCTACGGTCGCTCTATATGCTGCGAATCCTTCGAAACTCGGCTCGTGCCTGACGTCCTTACATATCGCAGCTCGAGCGGCTGACTTTATAACTGAATTATCGTGTGAATCGGCGGACAAAATGTACAAGCGGCCATCCAAAGGTGTCGATATTTCGAGCAACTTACCATCGGCAGCGACAACTAGATCCCCTTGTACTGATGTACCGTCAACTAGCGTGACAGAGCCATCTTTCAGATCGTACTCAGCGACTGTGCAGTTCAGATCGACAACCACGCCCAACTGTAATGCTGTCTGATACAAGGCATCGTGGAAGTGAGCTCGGTGAACCACGTAGTATGGGACCTCGAAGTCGTCCTGGAAAGTCTCGCACAGCGCCGTGTGACCGATAACACGACCGTTTTGCCAACGTCGGACTACAAGACCGAACGATTTAGTCGATGCCTTGATGCTTTTTTATTTAATTTGCTTCACTAACAGTTTATGCCTTCTGGTTTGCCAACCCATTTCTCCAAGTGCTCAAAAACACCCCAGCGTCGGAGCAGTCGACCGGAATTGGGAGGGATCTGGATACCTGCTCCAACCTCGGACAATATCAGCATGAAGCAGCATCTTGAAGTATCTTACTCACCTCTCCTAGCTGTTTCGCTTGCTCCAGTATCCGTACCACGTGACCTCGTCTCGCAAGGGCAATGGAGAGTGCAAGTCCGCCAAGGCCGGCACCGACAATAATAACGTTCAACTTGATGTGAGCCGGCTTTGGAGATGTTGAGCGACCAGGTGTGTTATTCTGCAGTCGAGTCTCGTTGGAAACGTGCCCCAGGAATCGTAAGGATTGAGATGGGTAGGTGGCTAATGTTTTCAGAACTTCGCCCTGAGTTTTGAGTTCACCTACATTGGCAGTAACTCTCGTACCGTTGGTGATTGAGTTAGTGTCTGGCATTGTACCCATTAGAAGAGGTGTTGCCATTTTAGGGCTGGGCCGTGCCAATGATCATTGCCTTGCAGCCCGTTGGGGTTTCCATATGATGTACGCGTAGGCTTGCGATTGCCAATAATGGCATCCGGGGACTCCATCCTTTCCCCACGCGGACTGTCTTTTACTTTGTGAGTGCAAAAGCGGTTGGGGGCTCTTCTCCCCGAGCCTGAAGACTCGGCTCGGGGAGATAACACACTATCCCACAAATTCCGCCACATCCAGCCTAACCTCTGTAATGCAAAGCGAAGAGGGCTTTTGAAACGACTCAGAATATTTCGAAATAAGTGCCCAGATCGTAGTGGGAATAGTGACCAAGTGAACGGCTTGAACAGGTGGATAATCGCCAATTTCGTAGACGCACCTACTGTGTGCTCTTATGAATAGTGCGTGGTCGTCCATCTCACGCAAATGGTCAGAATTATTCAGTAGTCTAGTCACAGTAACAACGATTTCGTTCCTTGGTGTATATCGTTCCATTAGGGGCCGAGCCCCCAGCCTATCTCCCCGAGCCTGATTCTCCTTTTCCATATCGACACGCATTAGCGGACCAAAAGGGTCGATTCAGAATTCGATATCGGGCCGGTAGCAGCATTGATCCAGCTCTGACTGACACGCAAGCCATTGAAACTGCCCTACTGCAAGTGCGGAGTCAAAAGCTGGGGGCTGGGGTTATAATCTCGTCGACCCCACAATTCGGTGGTAGACAATGCATCTCGAATCAATTTAACATCATACTAGCATTGTGATATGCTCTTCGATCCATTGGTGTCAAAGACTTGAACCTACTTCACGCAGTCCAGAGTTAGCTGACAAAATTCATCTCGCAATGCAGTCAGCGACGTTCGATGCCGCGATGAAGGACGCTGATGTGGTACGACAAGCCGCTGCCAGACATCATGACCTGCCACTCCTTCCTCAGCCATCTCAAGATGAGAAGGATCCTCTACGATGGCCTCGAGGCCTGAAGCTCACTGCGCTTGCCGTAACGGCTTTTGTCAATTTTACAGCAAATTTTGCTGCTTCCGGTCTTTCGGTCGCTACGCCGAACCTCATCGCACAATTTCGAAAGAATCCCAGTCAGATCAACAGCCTACTTACGGTGAGTTCTTAGATCTATGGAGCACGGTGGAGCCTCTCAATGTTGACTTCGATATCTTAGTTCAATTTTTTATTTCTTGGACTCGGGAACCTAGTCTGGGTGCCCTTTGGCGTGAAATATGGCGAACGTGCCTCGCTGTTGGTATCGACTTGGATCCTGTTTGCTACACTTGTTTGGTCGGCGAAAGAAAGATCATACAGCGGTCTCTTGGCCGCAAGATGTGTTTCGGGCTTTGCTTCGGCGGCTGGGGAGGTAAGCCGATGTCAGTTGTTAAGACACGGCCTCACTAACACAGAATTAGAGCATTGTTCCGAGTATTGTCTCTGACATCTTTTTCTTTCATGAACGCGCTGCAATGATGTCGGCGTACACCATTCTCATTGCAGGTGCCACCGCTATTGGACCCCTGGTGGCATCATTCATCGTACAATATAGCAGTAATACCTGGGTCGATTACATGTGGGTTTGTGTTGCACTTGCTGGTATCAACGGGGTCGCAATCTTCCTGGCATACCCGGAGTCGAACTTTCGTCGCCCAGACTCCACGACACCGCATGTGGTTTCGATGCTCGAGCCATCCCAAAACACCTCTGGCAAAGAAGGAGAGACCGTATGCACAGAGAATCTATCGTTGCACACTGTCAGTGTCGTGTACAGATCGTGGACGAGCATATGTAAGACCCTTGTTACGGTTGATCCCAATGTCGGTCTCTTTGAAGCATGCACGCAACCTTTGATCATGCTGTTCAAGCCGAGCGTATTGCTTGCTACCTTTCTGTACGGAACGAGTCTCGCTACTCAAATTATTCTCATGTAAGTGGAAACATACGGTCAGCTCTTAGCGGCCTTACAATTGACCCTTACAGTTTTGCATTTCCGAGCTTGCTCATGGCACCGCCCTATCTCTTCTCCAGCATTGGGTTTGGCCTCATGGAGGTAGCAGCCATTATTGGCTTCGTATTTGGTTGCTTTGCTGGTGGTTGGCTTGCCGATGTCATCACATCGAAAGTCGTACATCGACAAGATGGCCAGGTATATCCTGAGCAACGACTCCTGGCACTAGTTCCGGGTGCCGTTGTCGCGCCAGCAGGATGCTTGTTGATAGCTTTCGCGTGCGCCGAGAAGCTGCATTGGGTTGCGATTGCGTTCGGATTTGGCATGGGTAAGTCGCGATATGCCCCTTTGAATGCACTCCGTGCTGACTTTTCACAAAGTATCATTTGGAACAATCTTCACGCCGAACATCGCCATCACCTATGTTGTCGAGTGTCATCCCACCATGGCAGCCGAGAGTCTGGTTATGATCAACGTTTTTAAGAATCTTGTGGCGTTCTTATTTCTTTTCAAAGCCACAGATTGGATCGCTGCCAAGGGTTGGGTGCAGGTTTACATGATAATGTTTATGTTGAGTGTTCTGGATATGGTCTTTGCCGCTTTATTCTACGTGCTAGGGCGGAAGAGGCGACATTGACCACGGACCATGCATGTAAGCTGTTTGTGGATGAGATATCACCTTTGCAATCAAATTGTATACCTTAAGTATCTCCAAAATAGACGAGAACATTTCTGTTTAATGTCCCCGCATCAGGGAGCAGGCCTTATCAAATACACCTGATCTGGCCACAAATGATCCACGGTAGCAAAGGAAGTGACAGGCAGGGGTGCACAACATCTAGGGTTGTCAGACACAATCCCAATGTGAACTTGCAATATGAAAGCATTGTCGCACCCATCACCACCAGAACTCGCGCGATTACGTCACTCCTTGTTTCAGTAGCTCTCAAAGCTCCGAGGACGAGTAGTCTACATGGTAGGTGATCCTCCGCCAGCAAATTTAATGGCGCAGAAACTTGAACTGCATCACCCGTCACCATCCTTCCATCACGAATAGCAGCAGTTAGGGAAGACTGCTCTTACCACTAGTATCATGTTGCTTGCTTGCTCGTCGTTCTTTGGCCGAGCCGCAATTAGTCTTCTCTAACAGGCCCATCTGATCCTTCTAACACCACACCGGATTGACTTTGCGCAACAGCTTTGATATTCGAAAGCGACCAATCTGTGTAGATATCATCAGCCAGCTCGCTTTCGTGGTCGCCTCGTGAGAGACGGCTTCTTGCCGTGAGAGTGCGTAGCAGCATCAAAGAGTGGGTTATGCATGGACCGCAATTCCCCGTTCTCACTGCACCGCCATTCTGCCATTTCGATAGCTGTCCAGGTCTTCTTGAGGGAAACTTTGGATTTCTTTTCCGTGTGCGACTTGAAGCGCCAATTTTCCCGTTTGTTGTATTGAGACCAATATGGTACTCTTGGTATGGCCTTTCGATTGGCGTACGGATATCGGTATCTATCCATCTCATGGCTGATAGAGTCATTAGCGAAGTTGAGATCTCCAACGATCCAAGTTGCCTTGGTGTTATGGTTGAGGCTGGAGGCTAACTGTTATAGTTCCATCTCATATAGGCCCCGTACGTGGTTTTGATGTTCTGCGCACGGGCTACATTGCCCAGCT
>QVXC01000547.1:0-20805 GCA_003501895.1 Phaeosphaeria sp. A1 3.1a | reverse complement strand
GGGTGGAGGGGGGTGCGAGTGGGGTGGGATGCGGAGTTGAGGGAGAGAGAGGGGGAGGGGAGAGTTGGTGATTTGAACTCACTAAAGCTTTTTGACAATTTTCTACTTTCTACTCTATTTTGTTATGTTGGGAACTGCGCAGAGAAGGAGGAGGTGGTCATATACCCATGTTTTCTTTTTTTTCTTTGCAATTCATTCTAGCTTTGCGAATTTTTAGTGGGCTGGGGAGCGGGGAGGGGGGGAATTGGTCTCTCGTTTGTTGATGGGGTTTGATGGCTGGCAAAGGCAAAGGAAAAGGAAAAAGACGAAACGCGATATTAGATATGATTGCGCATCACGGTCGATCTGGGGGCTGTGGTTGGTTGGTATAGGTATATAACTTTGCTGAGTTAAGTTATGCTATAATTAGGGGAAGAAGGAATAGAGAATATATATGCTGGACATGTCACTTCATTTTACACTATGTATTCGTGAAAAAGAGAGAAGGCAGTTGGTTGCATAACCGTATATCCTTCTCAATATCGTTCTAGCTCCTCGATTCTGTGGCCATGGTTACTGCCTGTGTTGGCGATTTTTGAAGGGGAGGGGGAAGGGGGGAAGAATGGATAAGATGTGCATAAGCTGATGGTGTGGAAAATGCGGTCACGGCTACGACCACGGGCGTTTGAACTCAAGAGATATATATGTTGGATATGTTGTCAAGTCACTTACATAGCTACTAAGTAGCATTCGATCGTTCGTTCATCCCACGACGAAGTAAACAACGTCGGCAAGAGTCCTTTCCGACGTCCGACGAAGACGGGAAAACGCGAACGGAGATGGACAAGGCACCTGATTCGGTTTGGCAATATTTAACGCAGAGTGACACGGGAAGGGACGTTGTGCCGTGTTTGAGCGCACTCTCAATTGCACGTGTGTAGCGTGGGATAAATGTCGACAGGAGGCGAGGTGGACTTTGCATGTGCGTGTCGTGATGGCATTTGGAGATAAGTATGCTACTGTACTACGATAAGAGGCGAAGGGGACGTTGAGCGGAGGTGATGTGCCTGTGATGGACGCCGAGGTATTGAGGGCTGGGAAGTATACATCTTCTGTGTAGGATTTGTGGGGTAAAGGTTGACACGAGGGGAGGGGGAATTGGTTAGCCTTGCGTGTGCGCGTGTCAATGGCATGTAGGAGATAAGTGTGCGACTGTACTACGATAAGAGGCGAAGAGAACGATTGGCTAAGGTGATGTGCCTGTCATTGACTCTGAAGAATGAATGGCTGGGAAGCATTCATCCTCTGTCGGATATAGGAGTCGTGAGGTGAAGTGTAATCTTTGCGAGCATGTTTTCTTTCCATGATCGTGTTGAGCCATATTTACTTCCAAGCGAGACATGGGACTGGAGATGCTCGCGTTCTGCTTTGTGTAGCTGAACGTTCTCAAATCAGCATAAAAACACACCTTTCAAGCTGCGAAGGGAAGAAGTAAGTAACTCCTGTACAGGCTCGTCTAACTTTCTATC
The DNA here is from genome assembly GCA_003501895.1 of Phaeosphaeria sp. A1 3.1a. Classification (NCBI taxonomy): domain Eukaryota; kingdom Fungi; phylum Ascomycota; class Dothideomycetes; order Pleosporales; family Phaeosphaeriaceae; genus Phaeosphaeria; species Phaeosphaeria sp. A1 3.1a. The sequence continues at coordinate 19,297 of QVXC01000547.1, read as the reverse complement.
AGGTGCTTGCACGAGGACAGGGAATGCGTGGTACTGTCGAAGTCGTTGTTGTGGCTTTTTGAAAGAGCTTTATTTTAGCTTCGAGGTAATAAAGTTTTTGTTTTATGCACCTTCGATGGATGTAACGCGCCTGTCTGCGCGATATGTGGGGTTCTGAAGTGACCCGGAGGACTGAAGAAGTTGTCGAGGAATCCAATGCTTCTGTCTGCACGATCTGCTGGGTACTGAAGTCACTCAGAGGACTGTGCAAATTATCGGGAAATCCAAAACGTCTGTCAGTGGACATCGCTCGTGCGCACTGATGATGTTCATTGCTTGCTGCTACACGCACTGATAACGCAAGTTTTCTAGATATTTCCTTCTCTAGTACGTTGTAATGTTCAACGACTGAAGCTCTTTGGGGCAAGTGTTTGTTACAGTGGTACACCAATCATTCGCGTGTAATGTAGTACGAGCATTAGGGGTCAACACGAGGAATGCGCGACGTTTGAAAAGAGTCCGAAAGTCCATGGGCTTCGTGTCTGCCTCCAAATCAACATTGGTAGTAAATGGTCTCTCAACCATGTATGACCCGTCACAAATCCAATGCGCCTCTCTGCACATCTAATTCGTGCGTGGCGTAATGTCATGCTATTCCTGGGCACTCGGCGCGGTCCAACGAATGCGCTTACCGGCCAAAGACAAGAAGCTACAGGAGATGTGGTTGGTGCTGACAATAGCTTATGCCCACCAATGAGAAGCTGGCAGGGACAAGGCAGGATGTCGCGGAAATTTAAAGGGTACGAGGCATCCACGTGCAAATTGCGAAAGCATGACAAGTTGGGTTACCTGAGCCATGCTCTTTGTAGCAGACGACGCTCTGAGCGCCGCTGGTTGGTTGCGCATGCTTAGAATAGCATACATGGCTCTCTACGAATGAGATGTGCTGAGAGACGAGACGAACACGATTTTAAATGTACAAGATGTCTCGCGCGGCACTGTGACTGCTCTTCCCGCCTACCAAGGACTGTTTTGGTCAACAGGAAGGCTGAGCAGCATGGCACCAAGATTTGTGGACTTGGCATGTCATTGTGCATGCATGACCTCAGATCATGGAGTCAAGCGCACATCAGGATTCAGGAGCCCGGCACAATGGCAGTTCGGTATCGCGAGGCGGATATTTGCCATTGAGCATAAACATCCCATGTGGAGGTGTCCCACATGGTCGTTCTAAAAAGGCTTGTCGCCATGTCAAGCAAATGCGATAGAGTGCTGCTTGCTGAGAGATGATAAGCGGGACGAAACAAACAGAGGGGACGAGGTTGAGGCAAGCAGAAACGGCGCATGCAGCTAAGTGGCTTACTCGGCCGTGGTGAAACGGTAGACGCTGATCCTGCATGAGGCGCTCTGCGCTGTTGGTAAGCGAGGGATCAGGTTCCCCCGTCGAACGACGAGCGAACATTGCGACCCATACCCTGTCCCGGGTGTTGTGCCTTACTTTGCCAAAGAGCGACGCTGCAAGATTTCGATGTGCGCCGCAATCAACGTTGGCAGCGCGGTACTATGGCTGAGTTGGAGTGTTGATTCTCCTTGCATGGACGGGATGCAAAGGGCCGTTATTGCTATCGTGCAATCTCAGGTACGCGAGCTGACTGACTTGCGGCGCTCTTGTCTTCTGCTTTTGCGTTCAGCTGGTAGGTGCGGAGGCGCAAATGGGCTGAGTGCTAGCCGCTCCAGATGCCAGACAGCGACACGAATTCAGTCCCGCTCACGGCACGGTCTGGCCTGTACGGTAGTTTATCGATGATGCTGCTGAGCCGTAGTATGCAGACGGAAAGCGATCATTGCCCCAAGACGAACATGTCGCACAGTGCAAGCGACTTCATCTGTCAGTTCAACGCCTGCAGCTGCACATGGCACAACAGCTCTCGTGTGGTGTGAGACGTGCCGGGGTCCAGCAGAGGGTGCCTTTTTTGGGCGGCTGTCGGGTCCAAAACAGCGCGAGGCCACGGTCGAATGCGGTCAAGTCAGGGGAATTATGGCTCGGCGGATCGCTGGCGTCTGATCGTTTCGGGACCACCAGGGGCTACCCACCTCTCCACTTCTCGTCCTTCCACCCAATTGCACCCTTTCGCTGCCGACATGGCCACGAATACGACGCGCCACACAGGCCCCCGTCTCCATCGCCTCGTGTCTGAGTGGGCAAGTCGAGGACCGGCCCCATCCCAAGTCGAGCAGGGGGTCTATCCATAGTCTTGCCTGGTTATATGACCCCGTCGAGCTGCCCGCTCCCCTGCTCTTGTTACGCCAAATCTTTGATTCTTCGTAGTCTTTGACGTCGGAGTTTCTTCGTGAGGACCTTTCTTGTTCCCTTTTTCTAGACCTTTTGGATCTCTTGTCCAAGGTCGCGCCGCTCTTTAGCAACAACAGTCCCTATCCTTAATACATAGACTAGAGTCGCATTCCGCTTTTTGCCTCTGGCTCTGCCGTTCGTTACACAAGAAAGACATTTCATCCGAGTTTCTTCAACATCATGGCAAACTTCAGCAAGCCCCAGAGCATGATGAGCATGCTCTTCGCGCTCTTCGCCCTTCTCCAGGTCACCGTTGCCGCCCAGCACGGCGCCCACTCCCACGCTCATGTCAAGCGCAATGCCGATGCCATCATCCAGGCCCAGGTCGACGAGGTCCAGGCCGAGCTTAACAAGCGTCAGGGTGGTGGAATCGGTCCCTACATTGCCACCAACGGTGTCTGCAGCTCGCAGACCGTCTGGTGGGGAGACTGCGACCGCAACAACAGGCAATCGTACCCCCGTCTTGAGATTCGTCGTCTGAGACAGAACGAGGACCAGTGGAACTTGTACCTCCTCGGTATGGAGAGGTTCCAGAGCAAGGGTCACGGCGACACTCTTGGTTACTACCAGATTGCTGGTGTCCACGGACGTCCTTTCACCACCTGGAACAGGTTCCCTACTCCTCTCGTGAACAACGCTGGTTTCTGCCCTCACGGCAGCACTCTTTTCGGATCGTGGCACCGACCTTACCTTGCCATCTTCGAGGTATGTATTGTGGCTGTTTTGTGGATCCGCCAGTGCTAATTGTTCTATAGCAAGCTTGGTACCTCGCGGTCACTGAGGTCATCAACGACTTCCCCCAGAACCAGCAGCAGCGCTGGAGGAACGCGGCATCGACTCTTCGCATGCCCTACTGGGATTGGGCGCAGGACCCAGGCCAGAACCAGCCCACCGTCCCAACCTTGATCCGCGACCAGCGTGTCACCGTCACCAAGCCCCAAGGCCGTGTCGAGATCGACAACCCCATCTACTCATTCTCCTGGGGTAACTCGATGGATGCTGAGATGGGTGGCGGTCCATGGGACAGCTTCCCCCGCACTCTCCGTCGCCCTGTTGGCAACCCTACCCGTTCCAACAACAACGAGATGAACGGCCGCTTCGACGCCATGCGCGTTTCCCTCCGTGACCGTGTCTTCGCTCTCTTCTCCAGCAAGCAGTCCTGGGGTTTCGCTTCCACCTCGCAGATCGGTGTCCGCACTGATCTGAGCGGCAGCGGTGTCGACAGCTTCGAGTCTGTCCACGACTCTGTCCACAACGCTGCTGGTGGCGAGACTGGTGGTCACATGTACTACCTCGACCAGTCTGCCTTCGACCCTATCTTCTGGCTTCACCACACCAACGTTGACCGTCTTCTGAACATGTACCAGTACATCGTCCCCAACACCTACGTCGCCAACGGCAACATTCCCCGTGGCATGGCCCAGTGGAACGCCGGTGAGCCCAAGAACAGCTACACTCCTCTCAAGCCCTTCACCAAGGGTACCTACGGCGACTACTTCACCAGCGAGGACGTCCGTGACACCCGCACCTTTGGCTACTTCTACCCCGAGACCAGCGACCGTAACTACGGCCAGGTCGCCCGCGCTGTGACCAACCTCTACGGTGCCGGTGTCCGCCAGCTCACCAAGCGTGCCAGCGACAACACCAACGCCATTGGTCAGTACCTCGGACGTCCTCTCGAGGAGGGCGATTACAACCACGTTCTCGATATCCAGGCTGAGAAGTACGCCATGGACGGATCCTACACCATCCACTGCTTCATTGGAAACAACGGCAACTCGACCTCCAACTCGACTGCTCCCTACGGCAACTCGACTGCTCCTTACACCGCCAACTCCACCTACTCTGCTCCCAGCTCGTACGCCACTCCTCCTGCTAAGACCAACCAGACTGCGCTTGAGGACTACGACCCGTCGCAGGATTTCACCCAGGACCCCAACTACGTCGGTGCTTACGGTGTCCTCGGTCACCAGGGCGGCATGGGCATGGGCCAGAACACTTCCCAGAGCGTCATCACCCGTGGCTCACTCCCCCTTACCACCTGTCTTCAGGGTAAGCAGGCGTACGGCTACCTCGCATCGCTCAAGCCCGAGCACGTCGAGCCCTACCTCGCCAAGAACATGTACTACAAGATCATCGGCCCCAACGGCGAGATCGACCCCTCCACCATCCCTAACTTCCACGTCGCCGTCAAGTGCAACAAGGTCATCCCCGCCTCGTCGCCCGATGAGCTTCCCGACCTGTCTGCGCCGTACGAGGTCCTGCCCAAGGCAACTGAGAAGCTGCCCGCCGGCAAGCCCTACACCTACACTCCCAAGCCCATTGACTCCGTCCCATCGGATGCCAACTACGCTGAGACTGGCTACAACGGCAGCTGGGGACCCAATGACAACGGCGGCAACTACGCCAGCCCTGGACAGGGTGGTGAGGGCTACGGATCCATGCCTGGCCTTGGCATGGGCAATGGATACTGCCCTGTTGTCAAGACCATCAAGTATGTGTACCCTGATGGCAAGGACGCATACTACTAGTGGTATGTCCATGATGAAGGGAGAAAGGAAAGATGGGAGGAGGCTGATGTGGTGATGTTGATATAATACCTTTTTCCTGTATGTTAAGACTCTGTATATTGCGCGAGTCTGAAAAGACTCGAATGGATGGAATCGTTTTTTCTTGTGTATATTCTATGTTTCTTTTCTTGAGATATCCACATGTCGTTTCTTCGAAAAGTACTCTTGCCATGGCTTGTGTCTTGATTTGTTGAGTGTGTCTGGGTGATGATTGTGTTGCACGTGACCTTGCCAACGTACAGCCTCATGTCTACCAATGCAGTGGACGATGGACAGTAGTGCCGGCACGGGTAGATCATCACGCAATGCTGTAGTGACCAAGTAACACGCATCGGAAAATAAACAAGCATCAAGGAAAGAAGAGAAACGTGGGAGAAACTTTGGTGGGGTGTCATGTAAATTGCGGCGAGATATTCGGTGATTTGGGAGAATGTTGAGAGGTTCCTTGATCCCTGGAGTAGAAGTCTTGGTAGTGCCTTGCCTCACAGCGCTTTGTACTTAAGATGCAAAGTTTATGAACTTGAGCAACGTTTGAACATTTGATAGTCTAGGGTCCATCTGCGAGCGTCTATGCATCTTCCTCTTCGTTTCAAGAACTGGTAACGTCGAAGTGGGAAAGGCTGTGCGGCTGAATGTACATGCTTCTCAACCATGATGTAGCGACGAATATAAGCTTTCCTCATCCAGCACGTCCGATGATCCCATAAGTTCAGCATCCGGGAAGAACTGTGTTGCCTCAGGTGTGGCTAATTGAGGATCAATAGGTCTGTGTATATATTTCACTGGGTAAGTGTAATCCATCCTTGTTGGTTGCCTTTCATCAGGAGGCACAGGGCCATTGACGTCCGATGAGCCTTCTAGTCTACACACCGACACGCTCAGCCAGTGCGCGACGTTCTCCCTGCTGAAGTCCCGTACTATACTTTGGAAGAAGGTCCAGTATAATATGAGAAGATCTTCAGCATCCCAGCGTGGTTGGAAATATTCCCAGTCGAATAGCGGGAAGACATCTTCCTCCGGTTCGCGGTATAGTGCCGCTTGCCCGAGTATTGTGTATGGTCTAGATTCAACATAGCTCCCATCAGGTGTGTGTCTAATTCGCGTCGTGTGAAAATCCTCAAGCCTGAGTACCATTCCGATGGAATCCTTCGTTGGACGAGAGCTTGATGCGCCGGCCACGAACCAATCGCCCGCTCGCGTATTCGGTGGTGCGAAAGCGACGAGTCTACCACGCGCATCGTATATTTTTACAACCGCCCCTCCTGCTGTGCGTGTGCTTGATGGACGTTGCTTGCAGTACAAATAGGAAGGATCTTTGGGCGCCGATGACCAGCTTCTCACTGAGCCTTTGGCATAATGTAGCCGAACACCGTACCACATATTCCGGTAGCGGCGCTTGGATCTTTGCTTCGCGGTCTGGGAAGAGAATATACTGGCTCGGGATCCCTGGCGTGCAAGAAACATCAAGCCATCCTGTGCAGAAATCATCCTGCAGCTCGTCCTTAAAATTTCGGGTAGAAACGATGAAGAGCAGCGTGCCTCAAGACTCTGCCTCATAGATCCAACTTCTGGCGATACCTCGAAAACTTCTTGGAGCCGCAGAGCCCAATCAACGTACGTACCCGTCGTTGGCGCAAGCATGTCGTCCTCCAGGTAAAGCTTGAGGACCATAACGCAGACCTCAAAGGAGTCCTTAGCATAGTCGGGATCTGGCTTTTTACGAGTGCCCCATTCTACGAGAGACAATATGCCGTACAATTTGTCTCGACGGTCAGCACACTGAAAGTATTGCATTTCGTCCAGAACGTCTGCCAACCGGCGCGGCCCTCGGGCACCGGATGTAAGAGCTAGGCAGCCACGTTGAGGCTGTAAACGGTCAAAAGTGTCTGAGAAGGCGTTGTAACTCTTCTGTCGTCGAAGGATCTTAGGTTGGCGTGCTAGAAAGGACACCAGTTTCCGAGTCGGCCATCTCCAGCAGGGTACGTAGTCCTGTTGATTAATCCAAAAGTCTATGAGCAGACTGGCAGCGAGAAGCTGATCGGAGGGTCTGATATCCATGCCACAGCAGAAGGAGCTCGACGACGCCAGATGGAGTTCTTGGAGGACCCATAATCGCGTAAAGTAAGGTCGTTTGAGAAACGCTATGACCGCTGTTGAAAAGTCTTTACGTGCTTCGGCATTCATTGTTACGAAGCATTTCAGAGACAGCCATTGAGTTGCCGGTATTGGATTGGGTATATGCCAAGCTCTCCGCCCACCAAGTTCGGGGATGGTAATTCGTTTGTGTATACTCTCAAGAAGATATTTGTGTTTAGCCATCATTTTGAGAAGGAGGTCACTACCATGTGAGTGAGGGCCAACACAGGCCAAGACGTGCGAAGCTTTTGCATAAATCCGACCCATCATGGCTACCTGGTGGTTTTTCTCTTGTGTACTCGTTTGATCGATACATATAGCATCGATCCAATAGTAGCGACTGGATTGAGACGCATGCGCTTGTTTTAGAGCGTACTCGCAGTTGGTACGCACGTTCATCTCTCTGTCGTTGACGACAATTCTGGCGAGCGAGGCTTCATTGCCCCAGGTGTAAGATAGCGCATGGTACGATGGTGCAGACTCCAAGAACCATGGTTTTAAACGGCAAGTAACATGTTGCTCAATGCGCAACACCTCCAGCAGTCGTATCTCGGACGTAGAATCGTGCAGAGGGCAGTATCTGAATCTATACAGGAAAAGAGGGTCGTCCATATCATTTCGATGTTGAACAGCGACACCTGTAGCGAGTCATAGGAAGACAAGAAGGAGGAGAGTGATATGATATTGTTCAGCCGCCGCCCCACGTGCGGTAAAGTAAATATTCTGAATCCACGTTCCGCGCGAGTGAAGACGGAAGGACCTGGTCTTGTGCGGGGTAGGCTGTGCAGACTGTCCTTTGGAAGGCTGAGCGTGGTGAGGCGCAAAGATGACAGCCAATGGACATGATTCCAGGAGATTCCAACGCACTGCCCCAAATGATACTAGGGTATTGTTTCTTGCAATCATGAGCCACACCCGGGACAAAGGTGAACATACGGGTCACGGCGGCGATGTTGCAGTGTAATGGGAACGTGTGCTTCATACACCATGGAGCTTAACATAGCAATGCGGTCCAACATGTGTTCGAAAATTTCTACTGTCCCACAATTGATAGGCCTAGCAGAAAGCAGTAGTCCTGACCCCTAGAAATGATCAATGCTACTGAATGTGACTCATATTACCCTACATCTAGACAATGCAAAACTCCTGCTCCGATCTGATCCCATCGTGGACTGCTTGCGCAAGCTCGCCATACATGATCTCATCTACATAAGCCGCTCCCATGAAAAGATACTTGTCTCCTTTAGGTCGTAAGATGTAAGGCGTGTTGCCTCCGTAGAGAACGACAACGACATCACCAGCGCGCATGCATCGTGGACCCAGTCCAAAGGATCTGTTCTTCATTATGAAGATGCATCGTTCCTCGCATGTGACGCCAGCGTCTGACCAGATTTGCACTGCGTTGGAGTCAAGCGCCTCTGGATCTGCCATCGTATTCTGAGAGGAATCAGTGAGCCACTGCATTAGGTTCATGAAACTGGAGTGAAAAATTTCTTGGGCGGTCGGATCGGACGCACGACCTCTGGGCCTTACGTCAGCTGTGCCAGCCGTGAGAGTTCTGGCTAATTTTCGATAGTGCTCCTGGCTATTCACTTTCGGGTTGAGATTGACTTCTTCGAGTGTTCTCTTTGTAGCTGACATAAAGTCATGTTCGCCAGGTTTGGGGGAACCATGGATGTCCTTAACATTTATGACTTCATGAACGTGGGACACGGTGTCGTAGAAGATCCCGGACAGCTGGAGCTGTTCATATGAGATATGGGACTCGCTCAAAGCTTCGATGAGCCGAGTACCATATGCTGACCATGAGCAGATACTTTCGGGTTGTCCTAGGGTGATCACTGCGATGTTTGCATCCCATTCTGGCGCCCAAGATCTCATTTCGTCCTGCCCATCGTAATCCTCGGCGTGAAACACGAAAGCCAGAGTGTCTAGCCGCGAGTAGAGCTGAATCATCAAAATAGTCGTGTCAGCGTACACTTGGGCTCTAGTCTTGCCATAGTCGACCTTCAGAGCCTCTTTCTCGCGCTTGTTTGTGACCAGATTCAGGAGGCCATATACCTTATCTCTCGGATCTGTTGCCTCGAATTGAGTCGAGCGTCGTAACACATCCAGTAGTGACCCCTCTAAATTCCCATTGCGCAGTGTATCAGCGTTGTTTGAATGAATTTCACTCAAAAGTGACGTGAAAGCATTACCACGACCAGAACGATAGCGTTTATCGAATGTCCACGATGCGGTCAAACGGACTGCTTCCCAGGGCATTTCCATATCGCCGTACAGCACTACCGCTTCTTGCGCCAAAGATATCTCTTGGACACACCACATCCTAGTGAACCATGAGCGATCGTATAATCGCTCCAGTGATTCAAGCACGTTAGGTTTGAACATGTCAGATGGAACCTCGATTGCGCCATATCTCCTCCCGTCTTCAAAATGTATGTTCCGCGTGAGGTCGTACTGTCTACACGCCCCACCGAGAAAGATGATTATCATCTGAGCTGCCGCGCTGTACAACGCATCTTCTCGACCTAACCAAACAACAACTCTTCTTGCCATTGAATAAATGCGGCCCATCAAAGGTACCTGATGAGACTTCTCCGCAGAGTCCTGCTGGTCGATGCACACGGCGTCGACCCATATTATACGTGCCGAGGATGGAAGTCGCAATCGTACCAAAGCATCAGCAAGTGACGTAGTCACCGCGGTTGTGCTGCCATTGACGCTGATCTTGGTCGTAAGACTGGAGTCGCCCCATACATATGATAGGGCCTCGTATGGTGGTGCGGCGTCGAGATCGAAGAGAGCGCAGTGACATTCTACTCGTTGTCTGGAATTCTCTGATGGAGAAATGAAGAGCAGTCGGAATTGACGCTCCTTCAACACTGTCCTTTCTTCCGTCTTGGGCTTTGTGGTATGGTGTGTGTGCACGAGCGCGTTGAGTCGACTTTTCAGCCGCTGCATCTTGGCTTTGAGACCAAGAGAAAGACTTGGTTGTTCCACATGTTGCGAAGTCATATTCTCCACAGGTATTCCCCATCGCTCTGGGACCACATCTGCAGCATTCGGATACGGTATTATTGACCCATCCTGGTACAGCCAACATTGTCCTGTGTCGTCGGGCGTGTACCACATGTTGCGGCTCTGATCCCATTGTAGTTGAGTAGCCATAGAGTCCAGGGCAAGAGCAGGCAGGAAAACAAATTGCGGATGGAATAAAGTTTGTGTCTGTCTCTTGTTCAGCCTTGAGCTCCCTACAGCTGTGTCCAGCTGACGGGCTTGGCGCCAAGCCGCCCCATGCATCTATTCATTGGATGTCTACCATTTTCGGTTATCGAACGAATAGGACTTGTTGCGTCACTGCACTCCTACGAAGGGGCTGGATCTTAGCCACGCACCGCAACGGCCACCATTGAGGCAGTACAAAACCATGCACGAATAACATAAATTCTATGTATTCCAGGTGCCTATTTGCAGGAACGATCTCAGTGGATGGGCATGTGCGATGTGTTACTTTGATCCAACTCCTTTGGAATTGTACTCATCTCTATTGCAATTGATCGTCGAGTACAAACACTTCCAATAATGTCACTTTAGGTTGCTAATAACGAAATCAACAGGTAGCCTAACTGAGGCCAGACTATCTCCTTGCTCATTTTGCGGCAAAGCAATGACCTCGATCGAGTGGCAAGCACACCACATAAGTCTCCAAATTGTCAGTGCAAAGGATAATCGACATTCATCCTCATATATCAACAAAAAGCTTGCCTTGATGCTAAAATAATGCTGCAAGAACCTGGAGATATTACTAAAGACATATCTTTACAATAAGACACTGACACAGCTCCTCAATATCGAAAGAAGCCCTTACAATGCCTTTGCAGAAAAACTTACCGTTCATGTGGACTCCTTCCTCCGCAGCACCTCTTCGCACAGGGTACAGATCCAAGATTCCAATGCTCACTACGTCAAGCGCTCAACCATCCGTAAGCACCCGCTAAGCCTCTATGTCATACCCGCCTAACACTATCTTTCTCCATGTTTCATCAAAGCGATGGCAACTTTATCGCTGAATATCACATATAACATTGCAGATAACGCTCTTTTAGCGTAAAATAATTTGTGACCTTACCCTCAATAGTCTAACAGCCAGCTACAAACCGCAGAACTATCTATACACGCTCAAGAAGAAGCACACAATATGCACTATCGCATGACTCCAAGTCGCTCAAGAAGAAGCACACAATATGCACTATCTCATGATTCCGACCTGCATTTCAGACATTCGTTATAGTGCGAATGAACTGTGGAGAATACAACAAGTAGGAAAGTACTTCGAGAATACTTACATCTCGTGTCCGTACAAGCCACTGAGGACTGGCACGATACACTATTGCAAGACGAGACTGTCGCATTAAGGAGACGAGGTGCTACGGGGTTCTGTTTCTGAAAATGATATTTGTGTCGTTTGATGCGTTGCAAACTCCACGTCGCTACGATATCAAGCCGCACTACATACGCGTGGGCTAAGTAGACTCGGAAAATCCATGGCTCGTAACTACAACCATCTACATCATGGATATCAATAGTATTTCAGCTTGTTCCTATACTCTATGCCCAATGCTCTATGCCCAACGCCCAGTGCGCAATACCCCATACCCCAAGTATTTCCGATTCCCTTGTATGCACCTCATTAAATCGTAAACTCATTAATCATTGCCCTCTATCACCCTCCCATCCTACCTGACCTTCTACCTCTTTCCCTTCTTCTTCCCCTTCGCCGGCACGCTCTTCAAGGCTGCATGTTTGGGGTGATCCTGGAGATGCTGATGTAGCCTTGTCTTGGACGGAAAGCCAGCGTCACAGCCTGCGCATTTATATGCGGTGTCTGGGTCTGTGTTGGTGGATGATTCGGCTGCTTTGGCGGCCTTCTTTGCGCGCTTTTGGGCTGCTTTTCCTAGTTTCGGAAGAGCTGGGGTAGATGATTCGGGCTCGTCGAGGAGGGTGGCTTCTGCGGCTGGTGGCTCACTGTGGCTGGTCGAGGCATCGGTGGAGGCGAGACGGGCTTCAACGTCGGCTCGAGAGGCGTATTCGTCATCTTCGTCGTCGGGGTCGTCGTCGTCTTCTTCGGTCGAGGCTTTGGTTGCTGGTTTTGTGTCTGGTTTGATTGGGACATGGTCCTCGTCTTGACTTTCGCCCGTACTGTCGTCCACCTTGAGATCACCTGCCTTCTCAGCGAGATCGTCGACTGATTCCTCCAGTCCATTCGTGTCGGATGCACTCATGTCGACTCCCACATCATCATCAGCAGGGACGATGACATCGCTGTCGATAGCATCTTCCTCGAGATTGAGATGCGCATTATCCTTTCGCATCTTCCTCTTCAGGGCCTGGATCGCCTTCTGGTGCTTCTTGCTCTTCTCGTGCGCATCGTACTGGCGCTCGCTCTTGAATGTCTTGTTGCAGGCAACACATTCGTAGTGCTCCTCTTCAATCTCCTCTTCAGACTCCTCCTCGGCCTCATCATCCGGCTGAGCCGTTGCCCAGCTAGGCAGCTCCTGTGCCTCCTGCTCCAGCTTTGCTATCTGTGCAGCCCGTGCCCGCGCTGCCTGTGCCTTCCTCGCATCTCGCTGTGCTTTTGCCTTCTCATCCGCGGTCTGTGTATTGACCTTGTAGCGAGGATCGCGCTTGCGTATGAATGCTACCAGGGCCCTGACCGCATCGTTGAATTCGCGGCGTCCATCGTCACGGAACTTTTGGTTCTCCTTCTCCATCAGGCGGCGTGTGGGGCGGTTGGGCGCATCGGAAAGGCGGTATCTGTCCATCCACGCGAAGCTCTTGGCTGTAGCAAAGCCGTTCCAGACGGAGTAGAAGTCACGGACAACGTCATCGTGAGTGTCGTCCTTGTGTCCAAAGGTGGGGTAGTTGGGGATGTCCACGTTGTCGTAGTCGGCAGCGTACTCCTCTTCCTTGGTGAGCTGCTCGAACGTTTCCCTGACGAAGCCAAAGAAGCCGTTGGGCGAGTCTGAGAAGTCTACGTTCCCCCTGAACTTGCCCATCATCTGTATCAGATCGTGCGAGGTTGTCATGCGCATGCTGCCCTGGTAGTGGTCCTCGGTCGCACCTTCCCCACTGCCACCCCGCAATATGTCCCCTTCGTGGGCATCGTACCAGGCGCGCTCCTGGTCATCTGACAGGACCTGGTATGCTGTCTGGATCTCGGCGAAGAGGGCGGTAGTGCGTTCAGTATCGCCATGGTTGCGGTCGGGGTGCAGTTCGAGCGCCTTTTTGCGGTATGCTTTCTTGAGTCTGTGGTTGTTAGCTGGGGCATAAAGTCTCAGATGCAAAGAACGCACTCGTCCTGCGTAGCGGTCCTCTCCACGCCCAGCAGCTCATAGTAACTCGTCTTGACCTCACCACCGCCCGCCGCAGCGCCTCCGCCGCCAGTCGACTGTCCAGCGCCCATATTTGATCAACCCAGCTCTGACGCGTGGTGTGGCGCTAGCATGTGAGCTGGGGAGGTTTTGATGTTCTAGAAACGGCGACAGGTGCCACTGCACAAATTTTGCGACCAACCGATTTGTTTGTCGCACGCGTATGACTGTGCGCAAGCATGCCCATTGGCTGCCGGTGGCGGGGGGAAAGGCTCAAGCAAAGAGAAACGAGCGAAAAGCTGCCTGGTAGCCTCAAGAAGCCTAGCTGGAGCACCCGTCTCGACTACACGTATTTCTCCTTCCATGTCGTGCTTTTGCTTTTCCCATAAGAGAGAACGCCTCCCCCGCTCATCGTCACCGACCATCACCCAGGATCATTCTGAACAATCCGCATCTGAAGGCCCCGGCTTAGCGCCTCTCAGCTATCCCCAGATTGGACCGGCAGCCACATGACCAACAGAGAGAAACGCCGCTGTCGCAACACACAACTCAACAATTACGAGCTCCTTCACCGTCTGCCCTGATTGCTCCTCTTTGCTACCCAGAATCTCGTAGATATCTTCAAACTTCGACATCGGGATTGTGCATGTCCCAGCAACTGCAAACGTCGATCAACTGGAGACAGCCCTAGCCTGGTCTGTGGAACCGGAAACTCGCCCGCCACAATCGGAGCCTTCCCTAGGCCCACGTGCGATTTTGACAGGCCCGGAGTGCCCAGCCCTACCACCATCTTAGGTCCCACGCTTCGCATCACCTACCATGAAGTTCGGACAAGCTTTCAAGCAGAGCCTCCGCAACGAAGGATTTCCTCCGGAGTGGATCGACTCGGCCATTTCTTATTCGCAGCTCAAAAAGTGCATCAACAGGCTTACCGATGAGCTGCGCCAGGTCGGCCTCGATCCTGAGACGCTGTCCAAGCTGCTGAAGCACGTCGAAGACTACAATGCTTCTGCGGGCCAGCAAGATGACCAGGAGCGCCCTTTCGAGTACATCTTGAACGGCGATGATGCCGCAAGTCCTACTTCCAAGTCACGGAAGCTTTTCCAGCCAAAGCTGCTTTTCTATGTCAACGAGATTACAGGCGAGGTGCACAGTGCCCAACTTGACGACGAAGCCAAGCGCAAGCTGCAGATGCTAGCTGTTGAGACGGGCATGTCGGAAATGCGTGTCTTTGAGGATACCAGCTCGTCAAGCGTGAAAACCAATTCTGCAGATGCGCCCAATGCAACTGAGCCCACTCAAGCCGGTGCTCCCAACCACCGTCCGGGCCATCGTACCGTTGAAATCCCACTGACCTCAGACACCGAGTTCTTCGAAAGACTCAGCAGTGAAGTCTCCGGTCTTGAGAAGTTGCAGGAGCGTGAAGAGAAGCGGATGCACAACCAGATCGAGGACCTGGGTAAACAAATTGCCAGAATGACGGATCCATCGAAGAAGTCAAATCGCAAGATTCTGACCGTCTGGCGCCAGGTATTCCAGATATACATCGAAGAGGGCATATTTTTCGGGAATACAGAAACGGACCACAAGTCACATGACTCTGACAAAGCTATGCAGCGGCTTGCCGAGTTTTCCAACAAGATTGCACAGGCTGGAGTGGTGGAGAGGTTGCAAAAGAAGGACAATCTGAAAGCATTGAACATGTTTATGCACGTCAACCGTGAAATCCTACAAGGCCTCCGCTTCGGCGAGATCAACCACAGTGCTATGGTGAAGATCTTGAAGAGTACGTTATGCCCGACCCTCGGCATTTTCATCAATGATTGACTGTATCACAGAATTCGACAAGCGGACAGCTCTGGGCGTCAAGCAAACCTTCCCCCGTCAAGTCGAATACCCAGAATTTTCCGAACATCTCGCCAAAGCCGTCTGTGCCGAAGTAAACACCCAAATCTTAAGCAACATTCCCCAAATCGACGACTACTCCTGTCCCATGTGCATGGAAATCAAATGGCGGCCCGTCAAGCTCCGATGCGACCACATCTTCTGCATCCGGTGCTTGATCGTCATGCAGAACAACAAGCAGCACAACTGCCCGTTCTGTCGAGAGCCTACTGTATTCGATGCGAACTCTGGTAAGTCCAATCGACACACGCGATAGTAGTTTGGGCATAACTAACTTGAAACAGATAATCTGGACCACGAAATGGCCGCCTTCCTCAAAAAATGGTTCCCAGACGAAGTCAAGACCAAACAGCGCTACAACGAGCTCATGGCCGGCGTCGACCAATACGGCGAGGTCTACGCTACTCAAAAGTGCGTCGTCATGTGATCGCTATCTCATTAATGACATGTACTAAAGTCTCTGGTAGGTTTCTCCGCTCCGGCTCCTTGTGGTAAAGACCAACCAGCAAGGTCCCTTTGATGCACGATGCTAACGACAAGGCAGGCACATGGTTTGAGTCGAGAATTGATGACATTTTAGGGCGTGTCTGTGTGATAGCAGGCAGGCTTTTGCTTTGATACGCGTTTGTGATACCCAGATTCTTCTTCTTTCAGTTCATTCTTAGATACAAGACTTGTATAATAGACCATATTCTTCCTCCAGTTCGCGCTATCCCTTCTTCTCCCAACTGTGCTTCTTCTTGCCCAATACACCCAGGTGACTCGCCGTCTGGTACCCATGTTGCAGCGATGTACTGTAGTTCGAATTCCCTCCGCCCCAATAGCCCGCCGAGGCTGGCATCGACGGCGCAGGATCAATCCCCATCGGCAACTCCGGATTCCAATCGATCCCAATCTTGCCATCCACCGTGCCCACACACCTATTACACTCCTTCCAATGACTCCTATTCCAGAACAGACACTTGCACAGCCAGTCGCCCTGCTTCTTCGCAGGCGTCCAGCGGTACGTCAGGCCCGGCCCTTTCTCCTGCATCTTCATGCGCTCGTCGCGCAAGTCTCGCTGCCAGGTGCAGGCGCGGCCGTCTTTCGTTCTGCCGTGGCAGTGCAGCTTGAAGGACCAGTTCCAGGTCTCGCATTTTCGACATTGCCAGTCGTCGGTGCAGCGAGCGGGGTTGGGCCTCGTCTGCTTGCGGGACAGGGGCGCGAAGGGTGAATGTTGGCGTTTTGCGCCCTGGGGCGGCTTTGGAGGCGGAGGAGCGGGGGCGGTCTGAGGAGGGAGGGAAGAGGGACTAGGAGGGCGAGTAGGAGGAGCGAGAGGCGCAGGAGGAAGCGGATTTGGAGCCTTGTGCTCCGTCTGCGGAGCGATCGCGATCATGGGTGGTGGTGATGGTGATGGTGCCGAATCAGGCGCATCTTCTTCATCTACACCCTCGACTTCGTCCTCTACATCCTTCTTGCGCTGCGCTTCGAGCGCCTGATTCAGATACCCTGAATTCTCTTCCTCGTCGCTGAGCTGGCGCGCGAGGACGCAGTACATTGCCTTCATGGCAGGCTTACTGCGCGCCTCCTTCTTCAGCTGCAGCAGCTTGAGCTGGTACTCGGGCTCCAACTCCAGCGCCAGGCGCAGCGTTTCCTTCTGGTACTCGTTCGTATCCGCCGCCATCGTGTGTCGTCGTTGTCGCCGTCGTTGTAGTATGTGGTGGCAGTGTGGCGGGCGCGAGGGCGTGGGCGTGCGATGGACTTGGAGACGGACAGCAATTTTGGCAAGGAGTTAATAGTTTTGTGCGTCATAACGCAATTGAGTGAACCTTTGCTCTCAGTTCACTACGGCTTGCGCTTTCGTGCGGGAAAAATCGGGACATTGTGCTTTCACTATCGCTTTCATTCCCGCGCCATCAATCGGAACGCGCAGTCTTCCTTCGAGAACATCGACTCCGACAGCATCAGCATTAGCATTAGCATGCAATAACCTATATTATCCTAGTATCATGCATCGGAGTCAAGTATCCAGAACATATCATCGTGAGATGGTTGAAGGTGAACAGGCGGTGGTATGTGAAGTCCAGATGGAACATTATATACCCTCGAGAACGCCCCCGACGCATCAAGTATGCGAATTTTATCGTTAATTATTTCGTGAGGGTCTACAGGTACCCTCATAGCAAGTCCAGATGGACAATAATATAGGCTCAACAATGCCTTAGATGTCTCATTATCGGAGTCCGAACAAGACACTTTCAGACCATCATGTGTGCATACAACGAGTCAAAGTACTTCAATCGTCTGCTCTGTATGCCATTGAATTAGTACAGGTAGTTTCAAAAGAAGTCCAGATGAGGATTTATACATGCTCGAAGACGCCTTGATATATCGTCGGCATTGTTGGGACGGAGAAGCTTCATATCACCACGTTCGTAAGTGAGGGATTGAAATATGTCGAACAGTCTACTTGCATGTCGTTGAAGCAGTGCAGGAACTCGCAAGTAAGCTTCAGATGAAGTGTTACATATGCTCGAAGACCCCTTTGCTATATTGTCAGCAATGTTGGGACGGGAAAGCTTCATACTACCACGTTCATAGGCAAGGGATCACAATATGTCGAACAGTCTACCTGCATATCGTTGAAGCAATACAGGAACTCGCAAACAAAGTCCAGATGAAAATCCATATGTGCTCAAAGATATCCTGGATGCCTTGTCGACGATGCTCTTGGTCCCCCTGATTGTTCGTCGGTCGATAGCGAGAATTGACAGCCACACGTCACCAATCGCCTTCACATTATCGTACTTATGAGTGGCTCATGTGTATTAGTACTCACGGTTGCTTGTCGGTCGGTACCGAAGTTGGTCGAGGAGAATGTAGTCTGACGTTCCATGATGCCTCGATGATTGCCCGGTGAATAGGACCTGCTTTACAGTATACTAACATTCATTGCACGAGCCTTAAGCTGAGTAAGAACTGACTCGTTCTTAGCGTTGATGGCTAGGCCGCATTGAAGTGCTGCATCTGCTTCTAGATCCGGGGGCTATCTGACTGGAGGCATTTGAGCAAATAGTGCGCGTATTGTGACGTTGCTAGAAGTAGTTCCTGTGTTTGTGTTCAGTAAACAGCTTCATCTTCATGATGAGACTGTGGCGTGGACCTACGATTCATGGGGCAGGGCAGATTCTTCTACATGTCGAATATCCTGTCGCAATGCATTGGCTTAATACCGTTCATCTGATGAGCCGCTTATTGTTGAAGCTGTACAGGCAGTCTCAAAATAAGTCTGGATGACGAGATATATATGCTCGAAGACATCCTGGGTACGTTGCCAGCGGTGCTTGAGCGAGGAAACTTCGAGTGGCTTGTCTCACTGTGCTAAGTTGAGATCGTTTATTCGAGTTGCTAAACGTTGTCGAAGCTATGCAGACACAGTCATGGAAAGACCAGACGAGGTTTTATACATGCTCGACGAGGTCTTCAACGTATCACCTACTGTGCTGGCGATGAGGAGACTCGACATTCCCATTTCGATAGGACCGACTACAAGTATTTATCCGGCAAACATAGCGACGATGATGCGGAATAGAACCCACGCGCAGCGCGATTGCCTTTGTAGGAAATACTTTGCGCAGAGAAAGACCCCGCCGTTATATATATACGAGGCTACAGTCCGAATGATTTCGATCGGCATGGTGATGAAAGTCGAGCGTCGAGGCGTGTGACCGAGACCTCTGATGATGAGCGGCTTATGGACATGTTGTCGAAGCTGTACTGGTATATATATGGATGATATAGATATATGTTTATACATACTCGGTAATAACTTCAGTACATTCCTACGTCACTTCTCAAAGAAAGTCTACACTTTAGCGCGTCGTGGTACAGTATATCGAAACTGTGATCTGATGTAACGTGTCTTACAAGCGAGCGCCGCATCCCAAAACTCACCAAAAATCGCAAAACGCGTACTTTAATATCTCTACAACAACACAATA